>VWZG01000691.1:871604-1066720 GCA_013396735.1 Grallaria varia
CCCCACAAACATAAAGCCGCCCCACAAGCATGACATAAAGTCACTCCACAAACATAAAGTCACCCCACAAGATAAAGCCACCCCACAAGCATAAAGCCACCCCACAAACATAAAATCACCCCACAAGATAAAGCCACCCCACAAGCATAAAGCCACCCCACAAACATAAAATCACCCCACAAGCATAAAGCCGCCCCACAAATATAAAGCCGCCCCACAAGCATAAAATCACCCCACAAGCATAAATTCACCCCACAAGCATAAAGTCTCCCCACAAGCATAAAGTTGCCCCACAAAGTCGCCCCACAAGCACAAAGCCACCCCACAAGCATAAAGTCTCTCCACAAACATAAAGCCACCCCACAAGCCCAAAGCCACCCCAAAGCAGGCGCTGTCTGGTGTGGAGAGAGGCCACTCGAGGCATTAAGGGACGGGCGGGTGTGGATCGCAGCGGCTGCCCAGGGTCAGCTCCTGAAGGTGCAACTCCGGGAACACCCCAGGTGTGGACACCGACAGGGCCCTTTTTGTGCCCCCTGTGCCAGGCCTGAGCGTGGGGTCACTGCTCTGGTTTGGTGCACGAGGCCACGGCAGTAACGAGCCTGGGCTGACGGGGAACGAACCTGCACAAGCACTGCAGTGGAAGCTCTGAGTGTGCCCCTGAAGTGGATGGGAGCAGCACGAGCCAGTTGTACCCAGCGGAAATGCTTCCTTGAATCTGGCATATAGAAAGTCTCCTGCATCAACAGAGGATAGCCAGAATGAATTATGGAACCAATAACTTAGCTGGCCACGCCACAAAAGGTCCAGCTTTAATTTAAAAAAATGTATTTAATCACATTTTACATAGATGCAGTGTTCCTTTTCTTTTGCTGTCCAACTCAAGAGTATTTCACATCACCCAGGACACCACTCTGGTCCACAGGTGCTCTTACACTGCTTGCCTCTCCAGTTGCCTTCTATTTTCATTTGCACAGCTATATTTGTATGGTTTTTCTGACAAGAACATGCTGTCAGCCCTCTTCCCTCCTCCCAGGGAGAGCATCCCTGAGCCGGCCCTGAGCTGTGGCTTTGGCATCATCCCCCCCTTCCACCGGGAACCCACACACCTTCCACCTCACTGGAATGCCATACCCAGGCGAATATTCTGCTGTGGTTGTTGTGCAAGGTACTCTCCATACCGATCTCACTTTCTGATGCTGCTGGCAAGGGAGAGAGCTGGGGGTTCCCTGCTGGGGCTGCAGCATCTCCCGTGCGGAGCCCGGGGCGGGCTGAGGGCGGCGGGGCCGCTCTGCGGGGACTGCGCCCACCCTCCGGTGCCCTCCTTTGTGCCCGCAGGACGCGAGAAACGCTTCGGTGCCCGCGGCTTGCCCGGGGCGAGAGGGCGCGTCGGCAGCGCCGGGCCCGCAGTGCCGGAGATGGCCGCGAGGGGGCGCCAGCACCGCGCCGCTCGCTCCCGGGAATGGGAATGGGAATGGGGATGGGGATGGGGATGGGAACGGGGATGGGAACGGGGATGGGAACGGGGATGGGAACGGGGATGGGAATGGGAATGGGAATGTGGACGGGAATGGGATGGGAAGCTGAGCTTTCCCTCCTCATTTCCAAAGCTCTGCATTATTTTGCCAGGCTTCCCCTCTCTCTCACATCCCTGTCTTACCCCTACCTACTTCTGCTGCCTGTGCTGTAATTCTCCCTGGGTTTACACTCTTCCAGTTGCCTGGAATAACCTTCTTATCAAAAGGCAATGAGCTGTCTCCAGCTCCTTTACAAACCATATGAACATCCACCTGTTCCCCTGACAGTAACCATATGCCTCTGTATTTGTTCTGGAGCGTGGGAGGCTGCTCAGTGCGATTTGGGCAACATCCAGCTCCTACTGAAACCAAGGAAAAACTTCCCATTGATTCCATGGCACTCGTACCAAAGCCTCAGATTGTAAATTTAATGGGATGCTTTCCATGTGTTTTAATTACCGCAGCACACCATGCACATTTAGGACTCTGTCGAATAGCCAGGAATGATTATCACTTAATTGTAGCGATGTAACACCAGCCCAGGAGGTAACGCTGGGTTTGCCATCTCAGAAGGGCAGCGTAAAATCACTGACTTGATAAGGCCCCTTTACACAGCAGAGTTTAAAACACAGCACGCAAGGAATTACAGGCACCTAAATTTACAGGCTTCTGCTGGGGACGAGTCCTCCCAAGCCTAGCTCTCCTCGGCGATCTGAGCGCACAAACTATCTCTGTATCAAAAGCAATCTGTCAACACTATTTGTGCAGAATCATAAACATAATAAGTCTTGCCAGCTCCTCTGTGAACTGGCTATTTATTGCACTCATCTCTGAGGTTTTTTGATACCGGAGCTGGAGGCTGCAAACATAAATACTGAAATGATGTGTTGCATATGCCATAGCTTCATTTGCTGAGTTTGATTGGAGGTTTAGTTTTGGAAGACCCTCAGCATTGAGCCTGCAGGCCTGCCTGCCCAGCCTGAGAGATAACACGGCGAGCCCAACAAGCCACATGTCATCCTCCCTTACACCCTCGGGAGTCAAAATGACGTGTGCGTGTGAGGACAGCCAGACCATGAACTGCCCTGGCCAGCACTGGAGCAGCACGAAGGGCAAAGGCAAAAACCAACCCAGAACCACGTCCTGGCAGTTCCTCTGAGCTGCCTGAGCAGAGAAGGTGGGTGAAACATGTCCCTCCCTCACCATGTGTCAGTGGAGGTGCTGGGAGACCTCACAGCCTGTGGGTCTGTCCCCAGTGCAAGAGCCACCGTCAGGGTCTCACTTCAACCTCGACACCAAACCTGGCAGCTGATCTGATGTGCCAAGAAGTAGATGCAGGCAAACCCCTTTTGTTCACTAAAAATGCCATTTCTGAAACGTCAAACAAAAGCAATCTTGCCAAGACGGTTGTCCCACACCCTGGGAGATGGTTCCCTTCCCCTGTAACTCAGTGCTTAGAGCAGGTACACGGCGTGGGGGAGATCCAGCCTGAGTGCTGAGGGGATACTGAAACACACTTTCATCATCTCTCCCAGATTCTGTGACCATTTAGGGAAGGGATTTAGCGGAACAATTCCAACAGGAGCTGTTTGGGCTCCTGGAAAAGGCAAAAACATTCTGAGGTCCAGGATTTTGTTTTCTTATTAATTAGTTTTCAAAACAGAACAGCAACGATGGAACCGAACACACCTTTCCTGCATCTCTCTTACCTTAGACTTTGGCACAGACAAGAACACGCTGGCACCTCCATCTGCAGGTTAGTGGTTCCCAATGCTGGGTTTGCATTTTTGTTATTTCTTTCCTTGTAGAAGATTCTCCATGGAAAATCTTGTCTCGAGGAGCTAAAAAGAATTTCAGCAAGAACAGAAATATGAAGTTTGTGGTTCCAGTGAGAAAATAAACATATTCACCCTGGTTTTATCTGAAAAGCCCTTCTTCTCCCTTCTTTGCTGGCAGGTTTTAATTGCTGCTTGAAAACAGAATGAAATATTACAAACCCTAGGTAAGGCAGTATTTCCATGTATATTATAATAGCCACAAAAACTCATAGGAAGGACTTTGTATGAAGTCTCTTGCCAGGTTTTGTGTCCACTTACATGATGCACCTGACTGGAAGTTACATGCCAGCTGAGGAAATTGAGAAGGACGATGCAAATTGAAGTTGTCCTTACGCCCCTTGGGATCTGGGAAGTGATGGTCTGTTTGATAAACCTGAAGGAAGAACAGATAATTTCATCCAACATTTTTGGGGGAATTGGTCTGAATACTTCTTGAAGTGGTATTTTTATCATGTAAAATGCTTCTCTGCTTTTTGCTGCTGCTGTCTGGCATTTTCCACACTTGAAGTACAGGGAGGGATTTCAGGAAAGCAGAGGGAGGCCTCCTGAAGGAGGCACAGGGTGTTCGTGCTGCCCAGTTGTTTCCAAAGTCACTCGTGGGTCTGGTGCTCAACCTGACACATCTGAGAGGGGCTGTGTGTGCACAAGGCAAAGATGGGATGCACTGCTCTGGATAAGACAAGAAGTGACTCGAACTTTTACTGCAACTGAAATAAAATCTGACAGCACATTTAAACATTCCATTAATTTATAAGGGAACAAAAAAAAAAAGGCAAACCAAAAGTCTACATTCCTGTAATCTTTTCCCTAGGCATGAGGGAGAACCAAAACCTGTGACCAAAGCAGGAGGTGCTGAGGTTTAGCTGTGTGATGGTCAAACCTTCACCTCTAATAGTCAGGGGTCTCTGCACTTCTCTGCCTGCAAAGCACAGAGCAGGCAGGAGAAATGCCAGCTGGAGGGTGCACAGTGCACCCTGGCTGTGCATCTGGGCTGCACTAATCCTTATCGACTGGGCGTCTGCAGCGCCTTCCAGGGGAAGGATCAGCCCCACGAGGAGCATCAGGGAGGCACATTCATACGCAGGCCTGGGCTTCCCTCTGAATCTGTCCTGCTCCCCGTCCCATTCAGCACATCAGTTCACTCAGCACATCAAAAATTGCCAAATTATTCATTTTGTATACTTACATATGTATTGCCATACATATAGAGACCTCCCTTCTAGCTGCAGTAAAGTGGTTAAGCAGAATGTAAACCATCATTAGCATAACATGAGGTTCACTATAAAAATCTGGAAAACACCGTATAGTTTATATTAGAATATGTTTTTTGAGTGAAATATGGCAACCCTGTTGTTTCTAAAACAGAACGAATTAAGAGATTTATCTCAAATAATTGGTGCAATTCATAACTTAAAACACAGCCTAGTGCAGAATGATCCACTTTTTTTTTCTCTGGCAATTTCCACTTGACAAGAGCTTGGTCTCTGTTTTCTGTTTTCATAGCTGTCAATTATTTTCTGATCTACATTAGATCTTCCTGAAAGTTGGAAATACTGGATCTAAAATAATGACCCTCCCCCAAATTTTATTTTTTTGTAATCAGTGCAATTCCATCTCTGGATGCAGCAGAGGACTGGGAGCCAGGAATTCTTAAAGACTTCATCAGAGGTCTCCCAGTAATTTGCTGAATCACAATGAGTTTCAATCCTTCAGGTTTGAGTCTCAGCAGTACCGAGCAGCATTATGGATGACACTAAGGCTGAAATAGAGTCCTGCAGGATCAAGCACAGATTTTGCCACTGACCTGACCAGGATCAGGATTCCCCCACGGGACCAGCTGGGAGCTGTGGTGCTTTGGGAACAAGAAGGATGCTCCTGAAATGACCTCAGTGGGACTGAGGTACCCCAGGATGCTCAGCTTCATCCTCCTATCTCAAAAATGAACAGCTAGTCCCCTGCCATTTGTAAAACCTCTGAATTTATAAAACATTAGAAGAGTTTGTAATTTTGTAAGATGCAAAAAGTGCACAAACTGCTGGTGTTTTAAATTTTTTTTTTAAATAAAAATTAATGAAGTCCAAAAGCAGATTTCACAGACTAACTGTCCTTTCTGTCCAAGATTTTCACTTTAAATGATGCCTCTGCTGTTTGGTTGCACGAGGCACATCTTGATTCCTCTCCTGTTTAAAACTCTCACTAACATCCTTCCCATTGCCCTTCCCTTATTTTTTTTTTCCCTTGCATAAAATCCTGACAGCCAAAGGGCTGTTTCTGGGCTCAGACCACATGAAGAAACATCAGCTCCAAGGAAGATTTTCAGACAGAGGAATCGTCTTCCCCTGTCCAAAGGCAGATCTGTGAGGACACACAATCAGAAGAGACGAATCCTCCCTCTCCTGGCCCAGACAACACACACAGCATCTAAATCTCACACCCTGAGCTCTGGTTTAGGATTCTTTCGGTGCCTCCAAGTAAGATGTCAATGTTATTTTGTCAGCAAACCTAAACCCAAGGTCCCCTGCAGACCTGGGCATGACAGATACGATGCTGGAGACGCATCACACATGAACACACTGACAACTGCACAGCTTTGCATTGCACAGCCCTGCCTGTTCCCAGTCTCTGAGGATGGGTGGCAAAGGGAACACGTTTAACGAGAAGAAGACGACATTAAACATCAAACACCCCTTTGCTTCTGACAATTAATGGAGAAGAAAGCCTCATAATCAGTTGCAGATTTGTCTCTGTGCAGTTAGCGTGACTCGGCTCAATTATCACGCCCTAGTCCAGAGCTAGGAGTTTGGTTCTCATCTTTGTGTGACTCGAGGATGGGGAGGCAGCAGACAGGGCTGAAAGGTTAAAGGTGGCAGGAGGAGGTCATGGAGGGTGTCACTGTCGCTGAGTTAGCCATAAATAACAGAAACCAGTGTGGTCTTTGGTTTATAGCCCATTTTGAAACCCACACTGTATCGGGGGCTGTCAGTGAGGTGTTGGGAATACGCACAGAGAGCTGCCCTGCACCAAGGCAGGTCTGACCCACCCCAGTCAGCACAGGGGCTCTTGGTAGGAGGAGACATCTCAAGAAAGAGTTTCCCTGGGAAGTTGTGGCTGTCCCAGCCCTGGAAGTTTTCAAGGTCAAGTTGGATGGGGTTTTGAGCAACCTGGGCTAGCGAAGCTGCCCCTCAGTCTATGGGTTACATTTGCTATCACCTGGGAGTAAAAAAGCCTTCCAAGCAAGCATGCGATGTGCTGATCTCTTAGGACAGCACGTGCATAAAAGCAAGTGTTTGTAGAAATGATGCTACTCACTTCAGGCCGATTTTAATCATCAAAGGAGAAAAAGCACATTTTGTTTGGTCTTTTGCTAGTCAAAAATGGCTGGTATTTAATAAGCCCTGGAGCCAGATCTCAGTAGGACAGGCTTTTTATGGGCCAGAGGCACCTACCATACCGTCCCTTTCCACACACAGCCACTGACCTATGTCCAGCTGATTTGAATTTACTTCCTAAATCTGATGCTTCACCCAGTTAGATCAAAAAAAATAGAAAGAAACATGGCATTTCTAGACCACAGTTCTTGGTGTCACTACACATTACTGATAATTTAGGAATGCTACAGAACATCTCAAGTTTAAAGTACTTTCATGGTTCCAACGGAGAGCTAAAACAGATGGGGTTTCAACATGACCTTTCAACCTACCAGACACTGCTGACCCAGATTATAGTTCAACAAAGCTGCTCCTGGATTCAAATTACATTTAGGGAGAAACAACAGGGTTACAGGGAGAACGGATACGCTGCTCAGGGGCAGCACGGGTGGCAGCTCAGAGAGCCAAGGGATGGGAATGGCACATCAGTCCCACTGCCTGTGCAGATGTCTTTATGCCAAAGTAGGTGCCCAGTGCTTGGAGAGAGACCCTGCTATATGCCACAAAATGCCAGAAAAAGTATTCAGGAATGGGGGAAATAACAGTGAGAGACTTCACTGGGAAATCGAGGAGAGGGTAAAAAAAGAGTAAAAAGGCTCCAGCTGAAAACACGTTTTTTTCCAAGTTGAGGATTCACACTAGAAAGCTGAAAACCTTCCAAGGAGGCCAGGTATAGCACAGAGGTGGCTGTATTTCAGCAGGGAGGAGGAGATTGCTGCAGCCTGCCCAGCTCAGAGGCAGGGGCTGGTCAGCCCAGACAATTTGCCAGCCCAGGATCCAGAGGGTTGAGCTGGGTTGTCTGTCTGAGCTCAGCCAGTTGGGAACTGGAGTGGGACCGTAAACCACCAAGCACTGTGGCACCCTATTGAAACTGGTGAAGTTCCTGTCAATGTGCTATTATTTTAGACATTACAGCGCTAAAAATAGCGCTTGTATTTTTTTTAGCAAGTTTGTTGTTTTCAGGAGCTCTGAAAATCTAAAGCGTTCCATAAGTGCTCAGAACAAGCTTGTGAAATAGTCTCGCTGGAATACAAAACCACTTGAAAATACTGTTTGTTACATTTCCCTATGAACTAAACAACAGACTGCGCAGACCATCGTGCTAAAACACTGGACTTCTTACTTAAATTTTTTTTTTTTACTGTAAGAAACTCTAGGAAAACACCCCCACAAGATCTACCTAGTTTTTCTCTATTCCATAGGGCAGCGAAAAATCTGGATTCTCACAAAATGTTTCCAAAATGCTATCACCGTGCCAAAAGCTTCTTCAATCTCCTTGCCCCCCACAACAAAATGTTCATGGTCCAGACCTTAATCATCTCTGTCTGTAACAGCAGAACCAGAAAAACAGCCCTTATGTCCTTCTTGTGGAGATCAACTGCATGAGAAGGACCGGGACCATCTTAATCCTCAAAAGAGTGACACGTGTCCTAATTGTGAAACCTGCACAGCGTTTTCCAAAGCAGCTTTCTGCCCATGCTGCCCACACCTGCTGCCGTGTGTTGGGGCTCTGTGGGAGCCTTTGCCCCACGACAGCAACCAGAGTCACGGGTGGGGGCAGAGCCCCAGCTCTGTGCTCCAGACCCACCTTAAGGAGCCACTGGGGAATTTCCTAATCCATCATCCCAGGAGAGCTCGATGCTGAACAAGTAGGAGCTTATCACCAGGTCACTGTTCTCTAACTGGAATGGGATGACGATGATGTGCTGGTAACTTGCCAACATTTTGTGTTGCAACATTTTGCAGATTATACTGTGTGATAAAGGTGTTGCATTTAATGAGTTTTGTCAACTCAGTTATCGTTTTCGCATCGCACAAGGCGAGTTTTGGGCTGGACTTAGCAGCTATGCAGCCCCTTTCATCCAAAAATATCAAAGCGATTTGTCCATATTAATCAAATTTCAAAGCTGCCTTGTGAAATATCTGTTCAGGCTCCTTAAGAGCATTAGGAATGGCAGAGGGGATCCTGACCAAAGGTCTGTAAGGCAGTGGCTGGCAGCGGGCACCAAGGGCTCCTGGGGTGGGGTGGGGTGGGGTGGTGTTGTGCTTCCAGCTGCCTGTGTTTTTGATTTGCTAAACTTTGAAACTGCCTAAACTTTCAGCATTCACAATGTCTCTTAGCAGAGAGTTTTATAGATTAATTATAGAACATGTTAAAAAAAATTTCATTTTCTTACTCCAAATCTGCCACCTTCTCATTTCCTTTAGACATCCCCTCGCTGCTTTCTTGGAAGAGATATTCCCTGCTCGCCCCTCTATGCCCCCCAGGCTTTGGAGACATCTATAATTTTCCCATCCTTTCTTCTCAAAATAGAAAGACCACACACTCAGTGGGGCCAGAATACCTGGTCGCTCTGTAGGTGCCAAACTGTCACTGAATCCAAAGCCAAGAACCTCAAAAACTTTGCAGAACTGACTCAAACGGGTCTGACACCCAACACCCACCACACATTTGTCCCTTCCTGCTTTGACCAACACATCCTTGCACAGATATCAGACATTACACGGCAAAATAATAAGCTGTTCAGGTTGTGTGACATGAATTAATAAGACTCACACTAACTGCTAGACGTGTTGCTTCTCCAGGTTTACACTGCCCTGTTGCCAAGGGGACATAGAAGGATGGGCAGAGGCAGAGATCAGCACCCAAAAATAGAAGAGGTTTGTGTTTAGATGCCTGTGGATACACGGGTATTCTTTGCTCATCTTCTCTCACCACTTATTTTCTAGCTTTAATGACTTTAAAACCCCCAAATTTTAAAAGATCATTATTTTTCAATCAATCTTTTTCTTGCATCCCAAATGCCCGTTTAATGTTACAGCAACAACTGTACGTCCAAAGGAGACAGATTTTCTGTCCCCACCCATGAAGAGCAGTTGATTCCCTCCAAACTGTGCCAAGGCCATATGCAGATTGTCCTCACAGGAGCAGCTGCTGGCTGCACAGCCCAGGGGCTGAACACGAGTTCTGTTGGTGCTGCTGCCCCAGCTCACATCCCCAGCATCCCACCTGGGTGCAGGAAAAGGGCAGTTTCTACGAGCTCGCTGCAGCTGTGGCGGGTGGCTGTGACAGGGATGCAGGCTGTGGCTGCAGCTCCGGCAGCAGGAGAGAAGGAAGGGCAGGAAAATGTGCAGGAAAAAGGGTCTGGGCTCTCCCACAGCCAACTGGCACTGTCCTCGGGCAGCGTGCCAGTCTGCAGCACATTAAGGTTTGGCCCACATTTTTTGTTGAGAAAAACCCCCTTCCATCTGGATTTCACCCTCTGAAGCCCCCCGAGTGTGGGTTATTTGTGTGTGTTCTGCAACTGACAGGATGTTTTACTGACTTAGGATAAGCGCAAAGGTGATACCTGGTAAAACTGTTCCACACTCAACACTAACAACAGACTTTCTGCTTTGCTCTTTTAAAGCTTGTCTGGCATAAATATGTGGATGAAGCCAAGTTAGGGAAAGACTAAGCCAAGGCTGGTGAAGAGTGGGAGAGCCTGGAGGAGCTGAAGGTCCAGCTCTCATTGCCCCCTCCAGGAGCCCAGTCTCCCTGCCAGCAAATCTGCAGGAGAGGAGGAGCTGTCTGTCTGTCTGCTCACTGTCTTTTCACAGAAAGACAATTGACAGAGGAAAGAGAACTTGCTTTGAAGCTATTCTACACCTGATCAGTGTTTCACCTGGGAAAACTGGTGAGAAAGAGGAGGGCAGCATGGAGAAAGTACCTGAAGTCCCCATATTTGAGGTTCCATTTCGGGTGCAATTTTTAATACCCTCAAATCCTGGAGAGGAGAACAAACATTTGGCTGGGTTTTTTTTTTTTCCTTTTCTTTTTCTCTCCTAAAAATTCCTGCCTTTGGCTCTTTTTAGGATCCTTCTGACCACCACTCCAAACTTCATCGAAGCCTGAGGGCTCCGCAGAGTTTTGCCCAATTTCAGAGTTTACAATAAATGTTTTGCCAGATTTACATATTCAACTTCAGAAGATGCAAACTGTTTCTACTCCCAGTTTAATGAACAATCATCAGTCAAAGAAATCCTCTTCTCACCTCAACAACTTACAACATTTAAATGGAAAAACTCCTGTTCTTAATTAATAATGGGCTATGAAATATACATAATTTACAACAAGGGCCCTGGGGGAAAACCCTGCTGCTGCCATATTGTTTCAGCAAAATGATCCATGGCATCAAAATTCCAGTCACAGCAACTTGAGTTGTTCTAGTCTGTAATCAGTAAAAACAAAATGGCTCCACCTACTCACCAGTGAAAACAATATATTTCTTGTAAGAAATCCTCCTACTTTCAGGCCTTCTGGACATTGTGCAATATTTTGTGGCTTTTCCTAGCACTGTTTTCATGATGTTGACAATCAGATCTTCAAGTGACATCAACACTGGTGGGACAAAAAAAGAAACAAAATTAAATGCTTAGAGCACAGACGTTCTGAAAAATCAAAGCAAATAATAAATAAAAAAATGCACTGGAAAAAACCATAGTGGATCTTAATTAAGAGCCTACCTTTATTTCAGCAAAGGCAAATCATCAACAATTTGAACTTGTGTTCAAATTTCTATCAATATTTCCTTTTCATAAAGTCCAGGAGTGTAGATAACAAAGTACACTGTGGACACACACAAGACAAACACCATCTTGATGGGACAAAAGTGCCTTACCATCTTTTAGCTCAATATCAACAAAGGTCCACCAAAAAACAGCCACATAATTCACCATCTCAAACGTCAACTCTACCCTTAGCGTGAATCAGAGAATCCTGTAATTGCTCCCAAGTGGCAAAACCACAAGCATGGAAGTCAATGAGCCATGATAAGAGTCTCTCATATTAAAAGCACCATAAAAGCCTGAACACAAAGCCTGGTGAGAAATGCCCTTCTCCACATGGCACAGCTTCGAGCGGGCTCTGCTCACCCCCCGGTGCCGCCTCTGCTCCTCCACGCGCTGGAATTCAGCCGCTGCGTGACAATATTCCAGACATGGAATTAACACTTCTGAGAGCGTTTAGGGATCAAAGGTCGCCCCCTTTGCGAGTTTTGTCATACTGAGGACATGATGAAATAGTCTGGCTCTAGCTGGAAAAATAGTTCAGATGGCCCTCGGAGGGGCTGTGGTGAGAGGAGGCCACTGGGGAACAGGGACCAAGGTTGGCCTTGGCCTCATCCTTTGGTCTCCTCTCCCCTCGCACCCACCGTAGAATGTGCCTCTGCTTTTCAGCCTCGGGCTGTGATCCTAATGCTGCTCGGGGACGACAAAGCCCTAAAACACAGTAAAAACTACTGTTTGCTGTGGGGTTAACTTGGACTGCTGAAGTTCTGGGGGGTAACGAGGAGCCTGTTCACCAACATGAGCCACAGCAGCAGCAGCAGCAGCAGCAGCAGCTGAGCCAGCTCCAAGAGGAGCAGCCTTTGCTGGGGGAGGCCAAGGGCAGTGTCAGCCCCCGAGCTGCGCAGACGGGCAATGATGCTCTCATAGGTGACACAAACAGAGCTCGCCGTAGTTGCGCAGTCCCTGCGACACAAGGGGCTCATCACTGCTGTGTCCCTGCTGGCAGCAGTGGGGATGGCTCTTTGGGGCTGGGAGTGCTGCATTCCCCCCTTGGCGCAGTGGGGATGGCTGTGGGGCTGGGAGTGCTGCATTCCCCCCTTGGTGCAGTGGGGATGGCTGTGTGGGGCTGGGAGTGCTGCATTGCCCCCCTTGGTGCAGTGGGGGTGGCTGTGTGGGGCTGGGAGTGCTGCATTGGTGCAGTGGGGATGGCTGTGTGGGGCTGGGAGTGCTGCATTGCCCCCCTTGGTGCACTCAGCGCAGTAACTGCAAGACCCCAAATGACACAGCCATCAAAGCGGTGTTTTCAGGGATTTTTCAGGGGTTTCGAGGACCCTTTTGGCAGCATGTGCCTTAATTCCTTTAGGCGCTATCAAAAATGTTGTCTCCCCTGGGGAGGGCTGACTAAACAGAAGTCTGAGCGCTCATGTCATAAATATCTCGAGACAAGCCTGTTGATTCAGTGAAATGTGTGGTTGGCTCCTATTGTAAATGCATTCACAGGAAACCTCACATTGCGCTGCTGCTCAGGATTACTTGCGAGCAAAATAAATTACAAACATTTTGGGGGGTTTTTTAAATAACATTTTGATACGTTACAAAGTGGCTTTTCCTTTAATTTTACACCACATCGTTTCAGATGACATGAAGTGACATAATTTGCCAAGACAAAATATATACAAATAAATAAATAAAAAGGGATTAAAAGGAAAGCCGGTTCTGAAAGTCTGTGAGTTGGAAAAGGCTGTAATTTAAAGCAGAAATGTCTGGATTAGATTATTGTGACAAGCTAAAAGGAGGCAAAATTTTGCTACGCATTTATGAAGCAGAAATGAAATGGAGGGAAAGCAACGGCTTCAAAGTGAGAGGGGAACTCAGAAAACCATCGACTTCTGGATCGGAACCCGGATCTGATAACATTTGGTAGATCTGAGCAAGCCACGGACCTTCACGATCAGGACTCACTGACAACCCAGGCCATGAACCAGCAGGACAAGCAAATCCCTCTGTGGGAGTCCCAAACCATCAACCCTCAGAGGACAGAGGGCAGAACAGTCATATTGAAAATGATATTTCCAATGAATAATGTCTTCGACATTGGAGGGCAAACTCAACCACTCCCTCTAGGAAGTGCAAAGACCTTCGAGCTGCACAAATGTTTGCCCCATAACCTGCAAAGTCACTTAGAGTGATGGGGCAGAAACACTTCCCAGAAAACACAAACCAGCAGCTCTGGAGCCAACCAGTCAACCAGAAATCAAACTAACTCAGGCAGAGCTTTTAATCCTAGCAGAGAACAAACATTTCCAACCAGAGCAGGGCAGATCCAGCTTATCTGATAGCTCAGGGGGCAACTTATTTTCCAGAGTGCCAAGTCGCAGAGCCTCAGCTGAAGGCTGTGGT
Organism: Grallaria varia; assembly: GCA_013396735.1. NCBI lineage: Eukaryota > Metazoa > Chordata > Aves > Passeriformes > Formicariidae > Grallaria > Grallaria varia. The sequence goes on from VWZG01000691.1 coordinate 885,333, forward strand.
CAGAGGTTGAACCAGAGACCTCCAACCAGCTCTGCTGCCTGGCACCTCTTGGGTTTTTTTTTCCCCTGAATTTTTCCTAAATTTCACTATGATGGGTGGAAGGATCACTGGAACAGATATTTTACAAGCAAAAACGCACATTTCTAACGGTCAGTATTTCCACTCGAAATGTTTCTTATAAAAGAATAAATTACAACGTGGATTTTGTGGAGTACTTTGAAGAAAAAGAGTATTATTAAAACAATACTCATCTAATACAAATAATTACTATAATAAAACTTCAAGGATTATATGATTATATTTACATTACTGTATCCTTTATGTCTCAAGGGATTGTGCACAACTTTTTAAAAGAAAGTCATAGAGAAGCACAGTAACCTCTGGATCTCAGCAGCTCTGCTAACTCCTTTGGGCTAAGAGTCACATTAAAAACAAATCTTAAACTTTCCAGAGCCCTAAAAGTTTAAAGACCCAGTGTGTCACAATGACACCCCTCCTTACATTTGAATAATCTGTGCTTACAGATAAATGGCAGCAGAGTCCTGGCACTGGCACTTTAACTAGGGAAGCATAAATATAACCATGCCAAAACCCAGCCCTGCGCTGGGAACCATCACAAATCAAACCTCCCGGGCAGCACCGCAGGAAATTCAGTCCTAACTTTTCTCCCAGTCAGTAGATCAAGTCCCTGGTTGTCCACTCTTAGGCAAAAAGAGAAAAGTAAGTCTCACTTGCTAAGATTTTAATGTCATATTCCTGATAGTCTAGATATTGAGCATGAAATTCAGCCTACTGCCCCGTGCCCTTCAGCCCATGGAACGCCTCACTTCACAGCTTGCTTACAGATATATTTCAACTGGTAATATTCAGAATTTCCAAATGGAAAATAGCTCCTGGTATGTGAATATGGCCAAATCACAGGATAATTTTATTCCCACCAGTTGTTGCCACGCAGCGTGAAATTACAGCTCGTATTACTCCATACCATGGCTTGCAGAAATTTGGACCAAAACTTTGAAAATATTAATGTGTATGCAAATGCGGTCTTGCACATAAATCAAGCGCACACACACACTTAATAATCTGGTGCTTTGGCTTTATGAAATGATAGATCAAAGCAGAACAAATGAGAAGATGGAACCCAAATTAACACATTAACTGAAACAGAGCCCTCTCAGATCCTGGAAACCACTCTCTGTCTGGGTGTCACATATCCAATTACATTCCTTGTAACTCAAATGACAGAACAGACTGAGAGAAGTTAAGATGCCTATTCCTACTCATCACCAACTACTCAGAGTAATTTTTTTCAGAGTGCTAGTAATTATCCTTAAAGGAGAACAATTAAAATCCAGTGTAATTGGAAGTCTGGTTATGATTATGGATGAGTCAAACTGCTTTGGAAAACGAACACAGAACTGTTTGGAGCTCCATTGGTATTTTATTAATCATGTCATTAAAATGGCTACATAAAATGGGTGTAGCTATACAGTGGGATTTTCAAAAGCTCTCAGCACTAGCCACACTCCTCTCCTAGTAAAGTTGGGAGGAATTTTATTCCTTGAGTTTAATGGGAGCAGAGTTATGCCAGAAGTCAGCATTTTTATAGCATCTAAACCTTATTGTTCATAAAGCAGCCAATTCTCTTGGCATTTCTTTAATTCTTTCTGGTGATCCCATAATCCTGACCTTATTTTCCTGCCCCAGTGGCAGCCCCAGGACTGGAGGTGTTGCAAAGCCTTGAGCCTGGAGGGTACGAGGCAGAAGAGCTCTTGCCACTGCTCCCCATGAGGAGGAGGGCGATGGGAGCTCTGCAGAGGAGGGATCAGCCTGGGCCAGGGTGCTGAGTCTGCTGCTGGGGGTAAAAGGCACAGACTTGGCCTTTTGGAGCTCCAGAGTAGCACAGCAATTTGGAGCAGATGGTTGGCATCAGAGAGTGGCTTAAAGAAACAGCACTGCGAGCACAGAGCTGAAAAATAACATAACGGGAGATTTATTTGTGGTCTCTGGTTCAGGGCTGTCTAAGAAACATAAGCAGTGGTTGGTACTTTCCGTTCGTCACAACTAACACGGGACCTCGAACCAAACAGATTCTTGTTTTGCAAAACCAAAGTCTGATCTGGTAAAAATAGGTCTAAACAAAGCGTGACCCCCTCAATGCCATTTCTCTGATGTGGCCCCGCCAGGCACTCAAGAGTCCAATGCAAATTCTTAGAAAAAGGAGGATTTGTACCTCAAAATGCCAAACTTCAGAGATAAACACTTTCCAGTATTTTACTTCTGATTCAGTTTGTTGGCACTGGAAGCAGGGACTGAGCCACGCTGCAAAGATGGGCAATCACTCATGTAAATCAAAGGTCAAGAACAGGCAGTGGAAACACAGGCATCGCTGCCTACTCTGCCCACTGCTTGGCCAGCTCTGGAGAAACCTCTGGAGATTTCATGGATAATCTGCTGTAGCCAAGGCAGCCTTGCACACAGGCTAGGAAAGATACCCAACAACACTGGCAACTTGAGAACTGTGACTTTAAAGTCTGTCATTTGTTATTGTGCAACAAAATCTTCATTCTCAGAACCCATGTACTCAGATGTGAATTATACCAGCCATACAAACTGTTTTTAAAAGGTAGCAAAAGTTCTCAAACAAACTCCAAAGAGTACACTGAAACACTGCACTAACAATTGAGAGGATTCCCTGAAAAAGATGCTAGGATCTAAATTTTCATTTTGTAATTAAATGGAAAAAAATGTGCTTATAATCCTCTTGAAAAGTGATCCCCTTGGAATGAATTGTCTTAATGCTTTACATCTGAAGGAAGCAAGGTAAGACAGTATTATACTGGATTTTGTTTTATCGGAGGGAAGCTGGAAATAATCTGGAGAAAAGATTATTTCCAACTTTCCAGCTCTTTTTCTATAATTAACAGGATGTAAGACATAACAAACAGAGGCTGAAGAAAACCACAAACTCTCCATATGGGGTTCAGTTCCTGTTTACAAGTATCCTGTTTACAGCATAGGCTTTGATGGTCAGATAATCAGGCCTCTCATGTTCCCAGAATGACCACACTTATTCTGTACTGATTTAAGGCTGGAAAGACTTTTTAATAAAAAAATATGTCGAGGAAACAAAGCAGAGAGATTATAACAATATGCATCACTACGGAAATACCAAACTCATTGTTATAGAACAGAAAATTACCAAATACCCTCTTGTGTGAAAACAGAAGGACCATGTGCAATGCCAGTTCAAAGGGGGGTGAGGGACAAAGTCCTTTCCCTCTTGCCGCTGCCCTGGTCCGTGTCTGGGTCACGGAACTCCCCGGGTGGAAGGAGGAGGAATGTCCACTTCCCAGGACAGCCCTGCCTGCTGCCTGGGATGTCCTGGCTGGCCAAGGGCCCCCTCGGGCAGGAGGCAGGTGCTGTTCTCGCCCTGCCCTCCTCAGCCCCAGGCAGGGACAGGCAAGGAGGACCAGGGGGTTTAGCTGCAGGTTTGGCCCCTGCCCTGCTCATCCTTCCCTCCCAGGCACAGAGGGCCAGCTCAGATCACGGCCCAGCCTGGCACAGACCAGAGATAAACCTGAACGGCCCCAAAACAAACAAACCCAAACCATTCTCATACTTGGCAGAACCAATTCCTGCCCTGTTGTGCCTCTTTTGGCCAAAGACTGGCTGAAGTCCACACAGGACCCTCCCATTCCTGCTTTTCCTGCAGGCAGCACTGTTTCCCAGGCAGCAATTCCTCCTAAATGCCAATAATTTGATGGCAGTTTGTGGTGACAGTGCTGGAAAGTCCAGACTGGGCATTTCCAGGGACAAACCTGTGCTGTGCTGCCCGAGGAGGACACTCAGTCCCACCAGGATGGAGCAGGAGCACGTGCAGCCCTGCCCTGGGAGGGACTGCATCCCAGGACATGGGACATGTCACCCCAGCCCTGTTTCCCTTCCCCAGGAGGTCTGGGCCTGGTAGGAGCCCATCCTTAGGTCCACAGGAGAATTATAAAGCAACTCCCCAGCTACCTTGGTGCACTGGCCTGATGCAGTGACTGTGCAACATCAGTCACATCATCTTCTTGCACAAGCCTGAGAGAAAAGAAAAGGATTCTAAAGAGCAATCCTGAGGGATAAGGAGCAATGGGATAATTCTTCAGGGAGCTGGGGAAATAAAAAGTATTATAATGACTAAAAGGTTGCTGCCCCTGTCTCTGAGACAGTGAGGACTTTCTACCTTGAGGCTGCATCAAAATGCCACAAGTGGGGTTTGCAGCAGGAAGGGCAAAATCTTGTCATCTTGTAGTGGTTTTTTTGTAGTCCCAAATAACAACAGTTTTGCAGTATCAGTTACTTTTGTGATGTTCCTGCACCCGTGGGCATAAAGTTTGGCTTTGGGGACAGTGTATTTTCAATTCTGACCTGAACTGGAGCCACAGCTGTACAGACAAGTTCTGAACCTGGGAAAACCACAGGAACCTGGAGTCAGGTCAGCCCTGCTACGACATCATCTCCTATTGCCTTCTCCACTCCAGAGCATGAACCTCTTCTCTACACACCTTCTTTCCCTTTCTTTGTAACAAGTAACTTTTAGAAACTTTGTTCTCCTTGGCACAGACCAATTTTTTATCATCACAGTTTTGTCACAAATTGAATACCATTAACCGAATTGTTAACTTTTTTTAACGTTGCTGGTCATGTACACAGTGTGCAGAATGTACAAAAGTGGGAATTTATTCTATTTTTTTAGTTGAAAGAAGGGTTTAGGAGTAGTGAGGCCTGCTGTAGGAGGGCTTCTTATTTTCATTTCTTCTTCAGAACTTGTGTTATGAGAGCAGTAATTTAGAGAAATTACACTTGGCAATCGAGATTTTCTCATCACCTTATATGTGCTAAGAATAGTTGCAAGTGTTAAGTAAATAAAATTAGGAATGATTGCTAGATAGTCACTGAGAAAACATACTGTATAACAGCTTTTATCTCTAAGAGAACTAAAGTTTTGTTATAAATGAGACTGCTGAAATTATGCATTGCAAATAAATAAGGTTTCGCTTATTTAGATTTTTCTTCTGATAATTTTTTTTCATAAATACCATTTCATTTTGCTTTTAAATCTGTTCAGTGTTTAAAATGGCTTACATCCTAAGCCACGTTGCTATACCAGATTTACTGATGTTACCTATTTGTTTTATACACTGAATGTATAAAAGAACAACTCATCAGCAAGGCTGGGGAATTAAGCTATTGAGATCACCTGACAGTCTAAGCCTTACATGGTTCTGTCTGTATCAGCCAAAATCAGGTGAATTTATGGGCTATCATGCTTCCAGCCCATTAGTAACACTGTTTGGATTAATTTATTTATTTATTCTCCCAAAGAGCATCACTCATATCTTATGAAAGAAGAGGAAAGTCCCCATGACTCATGTAGAAACACCTTAATTAGTGTAGTTGGAAAGGGGTGCTGGTCAGGATACGCTTGCTTGAGGACATGGACTCCTGGGAAAATAGCCAATGTTTAAAAATTTCTTAGAAAAGATGGAAAACAAATGGAAACTTTTTCAACACTACTGTTTTGGTATGTAAATTACTGTAGTGCTCCTAAAGAGGCTGAGATTAAAAACTTCAGAACATAGTTAATTAATAGTGATAATCTTAATATAGTTTGCAGCATAAATATACCTGGCCTTTAACTGAAGAATAAAAAGAGAGGTTTGGAGGGGTATCATGGGTGTGGAAGATTTCAATCTTGTTTAGCCTGAGGTTTATCTGAAGAACTCTCTTTGGCCAAGATCTCCTCTCACAGTCTCCTGGTTCATGGGACTCTAAATGAGGAAAGGATCTGGCCCAAAAATGTTATCAGGTTTAATATCATCATAATTACAAACAGCCCATTACACTCAGTAATTACGCCAGGGAGATGGAAATTTAACTCCATCCTCACTGAGATGTTCTGCTTCCAGGTGCTGCCTGTGGCATGTCCATATTCATTCTTGGTTCTTTTGGAGCACCCAATATTCCTCAGAATAAAGGTGACTTCAGGTCATGTTATGGACACCCCATTTGGATCAGAGCCCCTTCAGCAGCCACAAGGTACAACTTGGAGAAGTAATTTTTCAGTAAGAGTTAATAAAGCTGGATTTGAACCTGTAACTGAGAGCCAGCAAGCTCCATAATCAAATAACATTCCCAAGAACCTTCCAGCCTGCAGGGATATAATTTAGTTTCACGCAATTCCTTCCCAACCATGAGAAAGTCTTAACGGTGTGCTGGTCCAACACTGTCACCAGGTCAGCACAAGGTTTGTCTGAGAGGCAGAACTTGGCAAACTTCTTGGCTCAGGGGGACTTGTTACCTCTTAGAATGAGCTCAGTGCCACGATCATTACTCAGGTCCTGCTCACAGCACCTCAGCAAGGTCACTCTTGTTCAGCCAGGTAACGTGACTCACCTGACGCTTCTGCAAGGCAAGAGGTCTGACAACAGAGCCCAGTCCCAAGTCCCTTGTTGCAACCAGGTCAAGATACCGTCAGCACCACAAACACACTGCGTCTGAGAAACCTGTTATCAGTCACTAGGACAATGCCCTGAGCTGCTGTCAAAATGCAGTATTTTATTCTGGAGGACTGGCGGGACACTAAAGATCTCTCTCATTGTTTTTAAAGCACAAACATTTTGACTTTATTGAGCTGAAGGCTGGAGAGCACATCTTACAAGTTCGGCCATCTGCCCGCCACAGGCCATGGGCTGCTGCCTTTCAGCAGAAAGTGAGGATTCATCATTGTTTTATTATTATTGACCATGCTTTGTGTCGATAATAAATCAGTTTAGCGTCTTTGTCACTGGGAGGCTCCAGCAATCTCGCTCTTGCACAACCACTTCTACCCCCCTCTTGGCAGCCTATTGCAATCCAAGTATTCTGGGGATACCACTGCCCCCCTTTCAGCTCACTGTGATATCCACAGCTTTGAACAATACAACGCCCCGACCAGGGCCTTCCAGGAAGGCAAAAAAGTCCTCGATGCTCATTGACTGAGGGGCCAAAGGGGCAGGTTTTCAGCTGAGAAATTCAGAACGGGGCCATGACTTTCTCAGCAAAACTGCTCTCCAAGAAATCCTTCCCATGGCGCCTTGCTGAGAAGATTTTTCTATTCTCTTCAGTTATCAAAGGGCAATAAATATTAAGTAGAATTGGTCAATACTTTTTAATGTGGTTTCTTTTTAGTGCTGGAATATGTTGCTTTGCCCAAACAGATATACTTAGGAGGGGCAGGATGGCTTCAGTAGATTTTTTTCATTTCAATTATTCTCCTAAAAACAATGGCTTTGAAATGGTCAAAGAAGCTTTCTTTGACATTTTCAGAGCCGAAAAAAAAGTTCTTTATTTGAAGCAGCTTTTCATTTTCAAATATAAATTGACTTATCACTAAAACAATCTAAATATGAATAAAAAATTGAGTGGTTTTCTGCTGTGGTATGGGAAAAATATCTGAAATCTTCAAAGTTCTCAAGGTACAATGAACCCATTTTTGGTGAATTCTAAGACCAGCTGTACTCTGTATCTCTTTGTGGATTAACTGACATGACTCTGCTTTCTAGAATATACCACCAGAATAAAACTTAATCTACTACCTGTGAGACATATTGAAAGTAATTGCATTAAAGTGAAACTCTCTTCATGGAAATCAGTGCCAAAACCTGAACAGAGTTGGTCTGGACTTATCACACCCAGTAGTTGCTCAGGAGCAGACCTTGCAGAAAGCCCCACGGTAATGAATCTGATCTGATTCTCCCTTACTGTCATTTATGGCTCCTTTACTACTGGTGAGACAACTCATCTCTGATTCTGCCTCTGTAAAGGGCAAAGAGAGAAGCCCTAATTGTGCTGGGATGATTTCCAGGCCGTTGGGGGTTAGAACTGGGAAATGGGCCCTTTTGCATTGAGAACATGACCAAGAATAGAAGAAGAGAAAGGAAAAGCCCATCTCTCTAAAGTGAGTGGTGTTTAAATACAAAACACCAGCCTCTGCTCATCAGTGCTGTATAAATGGCTCCTTCAAGTAGTGCAAATATGCCTTTTAGTAAAGTATTAACCCTGCTAGAAAGTGGTTTACAAAACAGAAGTGGTCAATCCCCAACTCTTTGCTCCAACAACACATCTCCGACACACACGATCCCACTCCGTTGGGAGATCTTAACCAACACCTCACATCTCCTTGGTAACTGCAGTCCTATATGAGAGCTGGTTTATTAGTTTCCTAATTAAATTTCACAAACTTCATAGCAGTGACAGATTCTTGGTTATCTCTGCTGCAGAAATTCAGATGGGATGCCAGAGGGAAAGGATGGGGCCGCTCCTCTTATTGCCTGCCAAGATTCTGCGCTACCGGTTACACTCGTCAATCTCTATCTGAAGCAGTTCAGAGCTAAAGAATTCATTAAAAGGGCTGAGATTTATTAGAGGCTCCTCAAGCTCATTAAGGATGCTGATGAAATGTGAAGCCCTTGAATCCACACGCCATCTAAGAAACGCTCAAGTAGAGACTATTAACTTTTGGAAGAGAGAGGGAAGAATTTTTTTATTTTTTTTTTAGAAGTGTTACCAAAAAAAAAAAAAAAAAATCAGTGCCAGATTTTTAATTTCTCTTATCATTGTTAAAAAATATACTTTTCAGCTGTGTGTCTCCTTTCCTCACCCTCTCTTTTTATGAAGCAAAATGACAGCGAGATTTGGGTGTTTCAGAGACAGAAAGAGGGGAGGAAGATAAGAAATCTTAAAATCTGGCTTAAACTGTGGAAAAAGCAATAAAAAGAGAAAGAGGGAATAAGAGGACTCAAGTGATAACTGTTGTGGGAAAACCAGCTTTAACAAACCCAACTTCCCCCTTGAGGTGAAATACTGGAATTACTAGAAAGAGTGAAAACACGTTTGTTTTTTCCCCTCATCGTCTGCAGAAATTTCAATCCTTCAAACATTTCAGTTACAGTGAAAGATCACTGGCTTTTGGACCTAATATTATTTTCATTTTCAACCGAACTGTTTTAATTTTCACTTTTTCCATGAAAAGCAATGCTTTTGGTGGGAAAAAAAAAAAAAGGCAGGTACTTTCTGCAAAATTATTTTTGTTGTTAAAAAAGAAAAAAATTACCTCTTAAAATGCTAGATAAAATCATCTGCTTAAAAAGAAAGAAATGAGAGGTAGAGAAAGAAAGGAAGAAAAGACTGAAGGGAAAAAAGGGAAACGTGGACAATTTTCCCTCCCTTAGTAAGGAATGATGCTGAGGACACGCCGGGCGTTGACTTTGCCTTTAGCCCATCTCCAAATCTGAGCACACGCAGCTCGTCCCTCCTGCACATCAGTCAGCCCAGTCAACAAAGGCAGACCGAGCCTCGAAGGGCTGCCCAAGGGAGGGCAAAAAGAGCAAACTGCCCTCTTCCAAACCAAGCCTCGACAGAGCTGAGCTCAGGAATGGCCTCCAACCCAGCTGGGTGGGAGATGTTTTCCACTGAGTGTTACGAACGCAGGAGCTTTGCCTCAGATGGCTTTGCCTCTCAGCCTTCAGACAGAGATGCTGAAGGCGCAGGGAGTTTCTGCGGCCAAATGAAATTAATTTTGTGCACAAGGCATCCCCCGCAGGGAGGGATTATAGCCCAGGTAATAAGAGAAATTCTCTAACGAGTATGCACGGAAGAAAAGGCAGGGTGTTGGTTTGGGAGCGCTGTCACCCCAGCGAGGGGCAGCCCAGCCCGTGTGCAGGGCACAGGGGGGCACGTGCAGGGCCTGGAGAAGGGAATGCAAAGGACACAGGCTCCTCTGAACACCAAACGTTTGGGTTGCCCGTGGTTTGCATATCTCGGAACGCAGATGCAGTTGAGAAAATTACACCTCACATCTAGATGGAGATGGAAATCTGAGGTTCCCACAGACTTAGAGGTGCTCTCCTTCAGACCATTCCACAGATATACTGAAATACCCCATAAACTTATGCTGTAACAGGAGAAATTTCAACAGAAATCTTTCCAAACGTGTCAAGAGAACATGAGCGTACACTGCCTCCTACAAGTCCTCCCCCGCCTTTTATGTTGAAATAAATGCCTATTCCTCTAGCTTTATGTAAATTCTGCTTTTTTTTCCTTCATAAAGATTTCATAGCGAATAACAAACACGACGCAAATATCCAAATCAGTGCCAGCAGAACAAATTACCTCCCTGACCAACCCCTATTTCAGGAGTATTTCTTCAGACCATCAGCAACAACCACAGCAGAGCTGTTTGTGTGTTGCACACGCAGGGAGAAGGAGGGAAACCTCCAGAGCAAAGTCAGGGCTGGCTCCAGCAGATCAGCATCCCAACAAACCCAGAAAACACTTGTAGACAACAATAAACTCGCACTGTGGAGCAAAAAGTGTTGGTGTCTGCAATCCCCCTCGGCAAGGCAAACGCGTGTCCCTGCAATCCACACACAGAAACGTGGGAAGAAACGGTGCCAAATACAACCATAACAAGTTTTTGCAATGCCAGTGAGTAAGACTTACCTGAGTTAGATAAGGCAGGAGAGCCTTGTTTGAACTTAAAACCCACCTAAGGAAGGGATGGATTTGTGCTGAGTGTTTTCATTAGTGTGTTCATTTATGCCTTGTGCCTCCCCACGCTTTCAGAACTCAGGTGAGTTGCCCTGTTCCCCAGCAGAGACTCCCCAGTACCCACTGGTGATGCTGATTAAAGGGGAGATTGAGCAGGAGCCAATCAATATCCAACCTTAATGATTCTGGGATCCTATGAAATCTTGGTACGGCTCTATCTTGGTCTGGCTGGCAGGGCCCAGTGCAGATAAATTCCTAAAGACAAACTGCTCCTGGAGCAAGGATTTATGTAACAATTTACTGCAAAGATAGGGTCTTTTCCAACAATTACACAGAAAGTCAGTGACAAAAGTCAGCCTGAAGACGACTCATTTTCTAATTCTGTGCTTAAACTGCAGAAGAACCTTGAGTCCTCACACTGCAGGGGGGGTGGTTCAGATGCACAGATGTTTATGCATTTCCTTCTGCTTTTACAAGTGTGTGTGCCTTTCTTAGAAAGGCAGTGACAGAAAAGGCACTGCTTCATCTCCCCATGTCTCACTGCTAAAGAAAACCAGTGGCAGTACATTAAAGACCAAGCTGAGTTGCACTGGGCACCCAGAAGCCCTTAAGCAATCAGGAAAACTGGTTGTGGTTTTGTGCCTTCAAGCGATATTAGCACCCAAGCTTTTACACACTTCTCTAATGGGAAGTGGAACAACAAACTTTTGTACTTCTCTACAAGGTTCAAGACATGTATCCTCTAGGACCATCTAGAAAAGAATTGCCTTTGAGTTACAGCTGTGCTTTACTCATGAAAACAGACATCAGCCTTTGTCCTGCATTTCTGTTTAGCAATGTTAGTCATCTAGGTGAAGACATTGTTATGCCAGCATGGATTAGTTACACAATCCTCTCTTGTGGAGGGTGTGGGAAGCTCATTATATCCCTACAAGGGAGAGCAAAAAGACAGAGAGTAGGTTTTTTAATCCAAAAGACTCCCAAACAGTAATGAACACAAGCATCTGTGGAGCCCACCAAGCAAGCAGGTGAAAATATATTAATGTGAACATTTACTGTAACAAGTCTCCTTTTTCCCCTCGAGACATTTCTGCTCATTCAAAATGTGCAGCAATAAATCAAATTAGATCAAATACAACTGTCTGAAAGGAAGCCACACAATAATGGGTTTTGAATTTTCCCACCCTTCTCCCATAAAAAGCCAGTACAGTATTACGGAAAGTTAATATGTGCATCTCACCCATTATATCTGGCTTGAAACTGTATAAAATGACATCTGATAGCAGCTTGTATGGACAAGCCCTTATTAAATATAATTACTCCACAAGGTCTATCCTAAATCAGTTAATGATTGGCAACACACAGAAATTTACTGGTATTCCCTGACTTTGCATATTCTGGGAATAGTTTTTAATATGAAAATGCTCATATCATTCCTATCATGCTTTGATTTACTAGTGAATGTAAAATCTGATTACATTAATTGAGCATGTTGTCAGATTGTCACTTTTCTCCTTTTTAATTGCCTCTCGTCTCCTTCATTATCCCCGACAAGCCACATTTTCAGCCCAACATCCTGCTTTGCATGCCTGGCTTTCCCATATGCAGGGTTACAGAACTGGTTACTCTCCGAGCTTCCACAAACTGCCTGATCCCACCAGGGTAGTTGGGATGCCAAGGGGAGCCGTGTGCTCCCGGGAACACACACACAGCTGCTTGTATTTCCTGCTGCAGGGAGACGCAAAAATTGGGAAATTGTCAGCAAACACAAGGGGCAGCATTTCTGGGCCCCTGCACAACGATCTGTGCTGTTACAGGCACTGCAGTCACCTCCTGCATTGCCTTCTTGGGGCCATTAATAATTCCTCACACGTGCAATTCTCCTGCAGTGCCTCAGCGGTTCTAATTCAAAACAGCATCAAAACCTCTCTCAAAATGCTGTATGGCAATTCAACAGGTGGTTTTACATTCTCAGCGTATACTTGGAACTCCTCTTTCCAAACTGAGGAGCTGAGCAGCCTTTCCCTGCTCCAACACTGCGTGTGTTTTACTGGGAGCTCGCCCCTACAATGTGGGAATCTGTGCAGACCTGAGCAGCAAAACACAGAACAGCCAACAAAACATTTCAGCTCGTGGTCTCCTCCTCCCTTCCTTTTAACACCCTTCACTGAAATCCCAAACCCCACAGAAAGAATTCTCCCAGTAATTGAATTTCACTCTAACTTACCCAACACCATCTTAAGTTTCTTGAGACCTCCTTGATTTCCACAAAGCACTGTAATCTACCTGGGAGTTAATGAAGGGGTTAATTAGTTAGGTAGTCCCCTTACACCCCCGCTGGATTCATTTGTTTTAGGTGAAGTTACACCTAGTTTTAAACTGCCACTGTAGGAGAGTCCCAACTTGTTTTGCTATCAGTTGGCTTTGATAATTTGCCAAGGAGTTAATCCTGCCTGACATGCAGCTCACAAGATGCACCTCACCTGTGCTTTATCAAAGCAGCTCCCCTCTGCTTTGAGAGCCGTGAGTGTAACCCTGCCCAGGGTTGGTGCAGCCGTCTGGAAAACACATTTTGTAAACGATTCTGCATGGGTTTGTTTTTTTTTTTTCTTTTTTTTCACCCCCTCTTCAGGAGTTTTGTCTCTCACATCACGGCTCTTGCTGTGTTTATGGAGTCACCTCCTGTCCCAGAAATGTGCCGTGTTGCGACGCAGGCTCGGGCAGCTGCGGGACATGGAAGGGAACAGTTCATTGCTAACACAAACGTGTTTGCTGACAGCGTAATTACTCCCTTCCCCAGATTTTTGCCTTGTTTTCTTCAATGCAGGACACCTACAGTCACAAGAGCAATATATCACTTGCCTGTAGCGCAGCTTTCTTTCCCCTGTAAAGTGTTAATGAAGTTCCTGTCCTTGTTCCTCGGTAATTGTAAAAGCATGTTGGATAATATACTAGCCACACTTTATTAAAACACTGGCCACACTTTATTAAAGCCCAACCATCTGATCCTGCACTCCCTGCTAAGGAGACCTAACTCCAGTTTCATTTGGAGCTCATTTTGGCGTGCTCAGATCACACACTTGGTTTTAATTCTTCCAGGGCCTGATCTGAAGACAATGTGCCCAGTTGCAGCGTTTTCAGCTGGTTCCTATTTGGCTGTGGCCACGTCTGCACGACTTTCTAACTGTGGGCCCGATGCTGGAAGGTGCTGAGGGCAGGAAGGGCTCCCTGCTGATGTCCAAGGGGACACCAAAGCAGCTCTGTGCCACCTGGAATGGGTGGCTCCAGGCTGGGTCAGGGACAGTGTGATTTGAAGGGGACAATGGAGGCGGCGGTGGCAGCTATTATTTGACTATTATTTTTGTTCAATAATTCTTCCAAGGGACAAGGAGGGGGATGCATCTCCAGTGTCTGCCTTTTTCTCATCACAAACTGAGTGTTGAAGCATGTGTGTGTCTTGGTATTTACAAGAAGGAAGGCACATTGCTACGTTATTTCTGAGCTGGGATATCTGTAGATGTAACCAAACCATCAAAGTCTTGGGTGTTATGGCACAAAAGAAAAGGAGCCTCTTGTCTGAAATCTCAGATGAAAAAGCAATAGTGCAGGTTGAAGATGTAAAATGCAGAATGAACTTGGACAGCAGAAAAGTTGAGGCACCACCTCTGCAAATAATACACAACGTTTTCTTATGTCTTCTCTGATGACAACACTCTCATTTTCTGAAGGAAACAGCATTGAAAAATGTGTGTCTCCTTCTGCGTGTGATTAAACCATTAAAAGAATGGCCACAGTCTACAGAATCACTCAGAAATGTCATGGCAGATGAGCGCCCAAATACTTCTTTGGCAGAAAGTGATTAGCTCAGCTGGATTTCCTGGTTAAATACAAGGTTAGATAAATACTTGAATAAACTTCTTTCAGCAAGGACAGGATTAAGGAGAATGTCTTATTCTTGTGCTGACAAAGTTTTGCTGCTTGCAGAATGATTGTATCTTTAATTCGACAATTATTTTCCATTTCTGGTGATTCACAAGGGGAGAGATTCCCTCAGTTTGTACTGCTTGAGTCACCAGAAGGAGCAAATCCAGCTGTCCCTGGAGACCACGGGGAGTGGTGGGCTGGGAGTGCAGGGGTCCCGGTGACCTCTGGTGCTGTTTTGGAGGGATGCCCACCTGGAGAGCTGTGAGGATTGCTAGACCTCTCCTGGCATTACCCTGCCTTCTCTTTTTCCACATCCCTGTTGCAGAGTTGTCCTGCTGTGTATCAGGGAGCCAAACTCCCCACCACCAGTGGTGCTCCAAGCTGTCCAGGCCATGAGCAAACTCACTATTAAAGCAACTTTCTTATTTTAGCTCCTCCTGGGGCAGCGCTGCGGCCCACAGGCGATGCAGCATCTCCTGCCTTCAGCCGACAGTGGACTTGGGCTGCATCACATGTTAGTTACAAAATATAATTAGCAGCTAATTTTAAATTAGAAACCCTGCCATGGCTAAAAAAAAGTAGAAAGATGTTTTGCTCTCACTTAGTCGAATGAGATTCACCCAACACTTCTATTTTCTTGCACACCCACTGCAAATATGAATGGGAACACTCCTGTAAATACTCGTGCAGTGATTGTTTGGAGTCAGAGGTAACTCCAGCTTGTGAAGGAGGAAATGTCACAGTCGGGTAGGAATTAATCCTGAGGTCTATTTTGTGCTTAGATGTAACAGGGAGAGTCTGCTGCATCTGGGGGAGAGCTCAGAGGGCTGTTCCTTGATGTGCACCTAGTTCAGCTACACAGCCAGGGGTGAGCAAGGTCTGAGTGACGTACCTTTCTTGTTCAGCGGGGGAGGGCTGTGTGGTTAATGAGTGTTTTCAAATGGACAATACCATAAAAGAATCATAAAATCATAGAATCACAGTATCACTAAGGTTGGAAAAGACCACCAAGATCACAGAGTCCAACCTTTGACCAAACATCATCATGTCAACTAAACCATGGCACTAAGTGCCAAGTCGAGCTGTTCCTCAGACACCTCCACGGATGGTGACCCCACCATCTCCCTGGGCAGCCCTTTCCAAAGCCTGATCACCCTTTCAGGGAAAAATTCTTCCTCATGTCTAGCCTGAAGTACCCAAGAGCTCAGTGCTATTTGCCACTGCTATCCAATCCCAACAGTCCAAGCATTCAGGCTGTGTAACATGGACAGTCTGGAACATGAGACAAGTCCATGGTTGCATTTCTGTTATTTTAATTAAAAGGTTAGGAACCGATAGTCTGACCTTCAGATGAAATGTGCCATGAATGAGAAAGTTGGTAAGGCTGCAGGTCAGCTTAGATTTGCTCACAGAAAATCCTAGAGTGCCATATTTCCCTGGTTTATAGGATCTGCAATTAGGACACAGTACAGCTTCAGCACGTAAGGGGTTATTCAGTATCCAAGGCAAGCAAACTGCACTGAATGAAGCCTTAGAATCCAAGTGTGAAATAAAGCAAAACCACTGCCATAAAAATAGAAGGCGTAAGAGTCTTCCACGTTGCATCTTTGGAAAAGATTAATGTGTTTGGCCACTGTTGTGAAAGCTCCGATGCACCAGGAGGCTCCAGCGCCAACTTCTGAACTCAACGGAGCCACAGAAGGGCTGGGTGGTGAATAACTTTAAAGAGCACAACATCAAACCAGCCTCAACTTGAATTTGAGCAACATCCCAAACCAAACCCAAACAATGCTGCTGAGTGGGTGATTCAGGGGATCGGTACGACCCTCCACATTCATGTGGAGCACTGGGAAGGCTGATAATAAAGCCCGGTGGAATCACTCCTTCCAGGCCAGGGCAGAACGACAAAAACCAAACAAACATATTTGTCCCCGGTTAGGCAGAACTGAAATTGCACTCTTTGAGGCAGGAATGCATTGCTGTCCCTATTTCCTGAACGAAAGTCCTCACCAGGATATTGAAGTTTCAGGCACACACAGATTCTGCCCCGAATCACTCCCAGCCTGACAATGTGGGGGCTCCTCATGGAAGGCACAAAGTCTCTTCCTTATATAAAAGGATTCAGAAAGGCACAGAACCTGGCAGTTTGCTCCTTTGCTTCACCATCCCTCTATTCTCTGACAGTTTTAACCCTTTGACAACCTTTCTTCCACCACAGAAAGCCTTTACAACTCAAAGTAGGATCCAGCCCTGCTGAGTTCTGGGCCCATGTGGCAGCCAGCAGTTCCCAGGTAAAGGTAAATGTCTGCTTGGAAGATTATTTACTTACATCTGGCACTACTGATATGGAACAACTTTTTCTCCAAGTGCCTTGGGATGTTTGATTAAATGAGAAGTGTTGCAACAAAGCCCAAATAGCACTCATAACAGAGCTAATAATAGCACTACCTGGAGCCACTGCTCCCATAAATAGAGACCAGAGATAACTCCATGCATTTACATCAGATCACCAGAATATATTTTTGCCTTGAGCAAAAATGATATAATGAATATTTTATCATGATCAATGCTTGCAAGCATAGGCCATGTGTAAGGGCCTTGAGGAAGATGTGCGGCCTTTCCCAGCTGTCAGGTACAACACACTGGATTACCATGTCACCTGGAGGAAGGCAGAGATAACACTTATCTCCTCCCTATTGTCTCAACTGGAAAAGATCACACCTAGTCCTTCTGATTATTATCAGATTGTGAAGCTACCAAAGGTAATGAAACAGCTCACTTGGGAAGTAACACTGTACATTTAGCCTTTTATTTTTTTTAATATCAATCCTAGATCAAAGAGCTAATTATGAGATTCAGACACAGAAGATCACTATTACACCCCGGCTATTCTTACTTCTCCCGCCAAGCTCTTCTTCTCTCAAGCTCTCTAGTCTGTCAGTTCCTTACCAAAGGGAGATGATTGTGGTGACACCTTTACTGCTGTCAGTTGCAGTGATGTAGGGTGTGTGAACACTACATATTGTGCTTCGTGGCTCATTCAGAAACCAAAATTACAAGCTGCTGAATGAGGATAGAGCAGCAACCAGGATTTGACCTGAAGGATGGACCCAGAAAGAGGGAAGATGAGCGAGATGCAGGTGGTCATGAATGTAAGTTGCATCCTAAATTTTACTGACCGTAGAGAAGAAATAGGGCTTGGCAACAAATAGTATGAGACTCAGAAGCTTTTGGGCATTGACAGCTTAGTTTGTTCTCCCAGAATCCCTAATTTCCAGGTAAGCCATCCTGCCTTCACACTACGGGATTTCTTTGTGGCCTCCAACATGCCAGTTGAGGAGACATTCTCCTTATGGAAATTCCAGCAGGTTTTTCCCAGATGTAGTGATGGTGCCCTTGGCAGCCAAGAGAGAGAAAGTGCTATTTTGGCCTTAAAACTTCTTTGAGTTCTGGAGTACTTTGCGACACTGATTTCATCAGGCCTTGAACTCTTCTTACTTTAGGGTGATTCCAGCAGTGCAAACGACAAAGAAATAAGATTTATTTGACCTGAGGTTCAAGCTGTTTTGTATGACCAAGTCCCAATCCATGTAAACCCCATGAGTTTTCTGACTTCTCCACTACTTTAGTGTTCCTCCTCATACACAATTTTTCCTTTCCTCACTTCCACTTCTTCTTCTTCCCATGGCTTTTCCCCCCTTTCTTCTTTTCATATTTCTCTTTGGGCTTTTCTTTCCATTGCTTATTTCTCCCCATTGCACTTCTGCCCTCCCGCCTCACAACAACCCTAACTCTCAAAGTAGTGATTAGTCCTCTCCTAATCTGAGGCAGACAATAATTAGGGGAAAATAATATGTTTGCTGCTCTGTTTTGGGACAAGTAACAGGGAAACCTCCAACTCTGCCCTGCTGGGGGAGCAGCCACTGCAGCACAGTCACTTCGTAGAAGTGCCAGAGTTATGGACTAGCTGCTGCAAAACACCGGGGGGATGAAAAACTCTGCTGGGAACTGGGGAAACAAGAAGAAATCTGCCTTCTCAGCCGGGTTCAAGGTCCCTCTTTGCTTTTTGAGATCTCCCAGATTGTCAGGCCAGAAATGCTCAATATAATCTTTTGTCCAGCCACTACAGGCAGGTTGATAAGACAAGCAAGGCCATTACTTGCTTCAGAGCACAGCCAAGAGTGCAGTACTTACATTTCTATTCCTTCCTTAGAGTCTTCTCCTTACTGCTACACACTGACTCATTAACAAATTAACATGTTTTGATTCCACTGTGAAAGTCTTGAGATAATTGTTACAGCCGTGGTCCTGGGGCTGGAGAACTGTGCTTCTAAAACACTTTTATAGACTACAAATTGGATGCTTTTCATACAGGTTATCTAATTTTAATTACAATTTCCCTCTGGCAATTCTATCTTTGCTTTGAAGTTGTTAAGAGTTTTGTCATCCCTGGGGAGTGAGCAGTTTCAGATTATCATCACGTCAGATTTTATGTCCATAGAAACACTTTTTCAACAGTTCTTTTACATGAGGCAAGCTTTCATCTGTGGGAGTTTTATTGGGCTGAAAGGTATGACAAGCAACGTAAGTGTAAGTGATGTCCTACTTGTAATGCGAAAAAAAAAAGAATCACTCTAAGCATATACATTAGCCACTAAAATAAAGAGCAATTACTGTCCCTACAGAGGCAAGTGCAGGATGTAAAAATAAGACATTACTTTCAATTCACTGTTTTTTCTCAAATAAGCATTTGCCATTTTCAACAAACGTTTTATCTGCCCGAGTCATGAATGGCTGGAACAAAGGAAGGAGCAGCAAAGGAGATCGTCTCTTAGAAGATGACCCAGTCAAGGTACAACATCTGCCCACCAATCGATGCTCCGACAGAATTTACGCTTTCCAAGCCCTGACAAGACACCCCTGAGCATCAGCATTACTTCTGACCACCAGGCTGCTGCTGGATGCATTTCACATGACTGATTGCAAAGTACTTAGCGTTCTGCTTTCATCAGGAGCAGATATGGTCCCTCCCTCGGCTGCATTAGATGCTTGCCGCCCATAGAGAACATGTAATCTCTTGCACTTTATTGCCAAGGTGTTTATTGATGTTTGTCAAAGCCAAGGAAAAGAAGGATTTAGCACATAAGCATCTCCTAATGAAGGGCTGATTTGTTTGTGTTTTATGCCTCAGGCGCTACGTCCAAGGGACAAGATGTTAAATTCGAAGTGTACCAACGATGCCCGTGTTCAGGATTTTTCTTGTCAGAAATGTTCTTGCAGAGGCCGTTTGGGTTTGCAGAACCAACAGCAGTGCTGGCACTACCAGGCACAGCCCCACAAGTTCCAGGGGCTGCCAACACGTTTACTCCTGTAATGCTCTCACAGCTGAAGCTGCAGTAAAACAACCAGCAGATCAAGGAGGCTTCAAGGAGGGAGTATTTGGACCTTTAGCCTACATAATTTTAAGGCACTAAGAGATACAAGAGCAAACAGCTAATAAAAACAAACCAACACAAAGCCCGAGGTTTGCTGGCAAACATGACTACAATGTGTATGGGGGAATGGAGAACGTGAGCAGGGCTCTTCTCTCATCTCTGACATTCCTGAGCTAACAAAAAGAATCAACTCAGCAGAATCCAGGAGTGACTATGAGAAAAAAGTACTGTAGCACCATTGCTCACATGTAAATGCCATTACTGCCGGAATAATTGTCTCTATGGGGATTTCTAATGATATACGATTATATGAAGATTTCAGATTTTACTTCCCTTTCTTTCCTTCCAAGACCCTTTCTTCATACAGGAGATCTTGGATCCTCTTCACAGGAATTAAACCAGGTACTTTCAATTGAAGAAGATCAGAGGAATTAGCCTGAGTTGATTGAAATCCCTTTTAAAACTGCATAGTCCTTTAAAATCACTTGAATTCGGGCTGCAGCTTCAATCACCAAGGTGTTTCAGGCAGAAAAATTGTGCTTTTTGCCTGCATGAACAAGATCTGTTTTCCCAAAATGCTGTTCCATCACACCCATTGTTCCCAGCTCTGTCCACGATGGCCAACAGGGAAACGAAACGGGAGTCCCTGCAAAGGAGTCCTGGTTTCAGAGCCCAGACGTGGCTGCAGAAGCAGCTCTTTGTCCTTACAAAAGTGTGAGGGGTCTCACAGCCCAGGCACCGCCAGCTGAAGAATTTTTAGATTATTAAAAGGGAGCGGGAGAAAGGAGCCTGCCCTGGCCACGGTGACTCCAAGCAAACAAACAAAGCTTGGAACATTGACCAGAGGCTTCCTGGTCAAGCGACAGCAGGAAACAACCAGATCTGAGAGGAAACCAAATGCCCAGCTGGCACTGCTGGCTTCGAGAGGCGCCTGTTGGCAGGGAAGCCCCTGTGCCATCCACCCTTCAGTTTTTATTGCCCCAGCTCTTTGGTAGCGTCAGTGACACGAATTTCAATATTAACACATCAGGTCAGCAGATAGGATTGGCCAAAGGGATCTCAGATTAACAAGACCTCCTATAAACAACAATGACAACAAATGTTTAAATAAAAAAGAAAGAAATAGAGGTGGCCTTTCCTGGTCTTTCTCATTCTGACACAATTTTAGGCAATTGCTGATGTCAAAAGAGCTATTCTAGACTTATTCTTGAACCTCAGTTTACAATTGAGTGCTGGTTTTTAATGATAAAGAAAGTCATGCAGAAGACATAGTCTTCATGATCAATGAGGATTCAAGGGATTCCCTAATTTTCAGAAGGTCAAACTGGAAGAATATGTCTTGGAGCTGCAAGTGGAGTTACTAGAAAAACAGGTTCAGTTAGTTGGGGCTAAATCACTATAAAAGAGTGTCAAATCGGTGAGAATTTGAGGTGACCAACCTGCCTCAATTTTTTCAAGTGAATGTTATTTGCCTTTCACCAACTGGTTCAAGTGTGGTTTCCTCTAAAAAGCGTCTGCGAGAAGGTCTGACAGAGCCTGACATGCACTTCCAAGGGGAGATTAGCACTTTCAAACATCAAAGTAGAGCTCCCAGTTAAACTATGCAGGGATATCAGACTTTTCATGACAAGGATTTAAATGACATCAGGTTCTTTGCAGGTTTGACCACACTGTCCTCCTTTTAACCCTTTCCTCTGAGCAGGCTATTCCAACCGAGTAGAAATCCATCTAATTTTGAAATGCAGGCAGCTCAAAAACCTACTGCCTTTCTGTGTCCCTCCCAGGACACTGCTGGTCCTGTGCCCTCTGAAGGAAGGGCTGGGACACTCCCTCAGCTGGAGCAATTCCCATCTCCTTGCTCCTCCACGGATCAGGGACACGATGGTTTTCCAGGGAACATCCTTGTCCTTCAGCATCTGCCTCCTCGCAGAGATCCCTGACTGGTACTGCCAGCCCTGACTGTGAACCCAAATTGACTGTGCCCACGCCACGACCCACGGCCGTGCCAAAACCACACAGGAGCAAGAAACCAGCCTCTGAACCTCCTTCCTCACCACCCCGAGACTCTTCCTCTGCACTTCTGGCCTTTGAGCTCTCACTGAAGTAAAGGAGGGGGGAAAAAAATCCTGTAAAGTCAATCTTCCCTGCATTTGCTCATTAAAATATGGTCAGCCTACATGAGAGTTTTATTTGGAACAAAAGGACTGTTAGAGAATTAGTCACAGCCTGGGAGGCAGGAGAGGGCATTGTTTTATGGAGACAAGAAAGGCTTTGGGAAGCAGATGATTCTAATTTACCTTCTTGACTTTATTCAGCCACTTTCAAATAGATTTCTCTTCATGTGGACTGCAATGTTTAGAGCTGTGAGGAGGAGGAAGGCTCACTTTTAACCCCTGGGAAAGAAAAAGGCTAAGAAATAAATCCTAGAGAATTCTGCTTCTTGCTCGATAAGCAAAGATTTCAGCTCAGGTGACCATCTCCAGGGAACACAAACTACCATCAAAAATTCTCTGTGAAACCATAAGTGGGATGTTCTTGCACTTAGAATATAATAAAAAGACCTCTGTTCTGAAGTTAAATTCGTCTCATTTCAATATCTAATTCAATGGGATAGAAAAAAAATCACCTCTTTATTCATTAATTAAAATTGTGATATAAAAATTTCTGTATTTACATGTGTATATATTTATGTCATGTACATTCCTAAGTTTCTTTTATTAGATTTTTTGATCCTGTCTAGCTTGAAAGAAAATGGTGAAAGTCAGTGAGTGGTGACCTCTCATAACCTCACTTCTTAAAAGAGGAAAGCTGAGCAAGCAGAAGGAAAGCTGTTTTCCTCTGTGTTTCCAAAGCTCTGTTTTGGCAACCTCCTGTAAAACTCAGGTACCTGAAGAAATGTTTGGATAAGGAGATCTTTGCTGAAATGCAACAGTTACAATTTGTTCTTTGCCTACCAGAATATTTTATGCAGACATGTAAGACCTTCCCAGAGATAAATCCCACACCTTTCATTTTCATAAGTTTAAAAAATAAATTAATTAGGTAAATCTTTCTGCTTTAAAAATTCATAGAAGGAAGAAAAAGCAAAAAACAATTTGTAAAGCTTCTTCCTCTTAATACACATGTAAATAGATTTCTCTATCCCCACAAAAAATACATCCCTCATGCAAACACATATTTGGACGGGCTCTGTCCTTCATCCATTTCCAATCTCAACAGCCACCACTCCTCCCAATAGTGATCAAAGGCGTGAATGCAGCAACTACAACAATTGCTGCCATGGAGAAGCAATTTAATGGAAACATGTGAATATATTTTTAGAGTCTCAGAATACAACTTCTCAACTGGAAATGAGGGGAAAAAAGCATCTCATGACCATGGGTTCGATCAAGCCCACCAGAAAATGCTCTGCAGAGCATAATTTGAGGACCATTGTGTCACACTTTAATCCACTGGAAACCAGCAAACCAAATGTAACAAATTAAGGCAAGTCAATTTAGAAGGGCAAAAATATCACTACTTGTTAGTGTACTACTGATAGACTCCTCAGTGATGAGCTAAATAAGCACACACACAATCACTTTAGTTTCCAGTAATGTCATTCAAATTAGATGGTTCAGGGGATGTTCTAAACTAGTGCTGAAGTATTGGCCTGTGCTGCTTCTTTTGAACTCACTGAAGAAACAGGTAAATCCAGCTCACCACAATTTTTCTAAAACTTTAGGGAAAAGACTGGGCAATGCCCCCCTCTTTTTTTTTGATTTTTTTGTCACTTGGAAATGAAGTGCAATTATACATTTTGCTGAGTTTTTGCCATTATACCTGTGACCCACCTCAGTTACATTTGAACCCATCTTAATCAAATCTGACAGAAGGTCAGACAAATAGTAATTTAAATGCTTTCATTTTTTGTGAAAACAGTTGGGTAGGTACAGGAGAGAGGCCCCTGCAAATGCCTGAATCCAACAACAGGAAAAGCTGCATATGGAGCTTCCCCTCTTCAGCCACAAAATTAAATAAATCATTAAATACGAACTCGGGAGAATAAATAAATCTTTGTTAGTTCTGGTGCTCATGCACCATTTTGCTTCCATTCTCTCTGTTTTCTGCCTTGGCTCCAGAGCTGATTCCCCAGTCCCAGCACCTTTGCTGGGTGTTTACAAGAGACATGGAAAGCCAGAACAGAGACCTGTCCTGCAGCTCCCACTGGCCAGGAACAGTCGAGCTCCTGGCGATTTGAAGGTCCTCAAAAATGTGTCTTCAAGTAGTGGGGAAAAAAAAGCAGAAACTAAACTATGAACTTGACACAAGAGTCACCACTGTCAGCATTAACTACACCGGGTTTGCTCCTGCTATGAGCTACTCACGAGTCAAATTGTCCTCGGAATGAGTTCCCGGGGCTCTCCTCACAGTTGTAAACTCAGCTCTGGCCTGGGAATTACTTGGAACTGGTGTCATTGTTAATCCTGAACCCAACACTGTCATAGGCACATTCCTCCCCAAGGAAAGCATTGCTGGATTTTTTGACACAACATCACTTTGGCTGTTTAAAAATCACAAAGCCCTTCATTTAAAAAGAGGTGAAATACACGTGTTTATGTACAACACTGCTTTTTGGTCAATATTTAACACGCAGTGGCTTGCCCTTTCCATACTGTACGGGCTTGGTGACCTCCAATCTGCACATGCCGAGGAAGGCCCTTCTGACATCAAAACATTACTCAAGAAAATTCCTTTCAACAGCAGGTACTTTACTGACCTAGATTAAGTTGCTTGAGACGTCAAGGCCCTGGGAAAAAAAAAAAAAAAAGGCAACTAAAATTGGCCTAAATGACTTCAGGCATAAAATCTGACCAAAGGAATTATGTCAGATGCTATAAACAGAGAGGAAAGCGTGTAGGAAAGATGAGGGATCAAAGGGAAAATCACGTTAGTGTGATTTTTTTGTTTGTTTGTTTTCTCCCAACTAAAATAGATGCTCCTGCTCGTTCTGATGTGGAAGGAAGCAATGGCTGTTGGCTCCACGCAACTGAGAGCAGAATGCTTTTGAGAATGTTTGAAAAAGGAAAACCAAAAATGTGTTGACTGGAACACTCCATGGGATTCTGGGCATGGTTTAAACTCCTGAGCCTCTCAGTCAGAGGAACTGCCAATCGACTCAGGCTGCGCAGGGCTGTTGGGGAGCCAGGCTTTGCCCAGCAGAGCCTCTGTGGACAGGCTGACACGGGAGTGCCAGGGAGGTGCCAGGGCAGGGCCCGACCTGCCGTGTGCTGCCCCAGCAGGGTCAGTGCTACCCTTCCCAAATCCCCTCTGGTGCCCCTCTGGCCTTCGTGCCACGGGCACAGAGGGCACAAGGGTCAGTAAAGGGCAAATACCTGTCAAAAGAGAAACTGCTCCAATGTCTTGCACGTCCAGTTTTGAATTAAACGGTACGTTCGCAGCCCTGTGCCTTTTAGGGAAAACCTTCCTCACCGAAATCCATGCTGGGCTTTGACCTCAAAAACCTGCAGTTACCAAGCACCAAAAGAAGGGGCCTGACTTTCCTAGGCATTGAACAGCTGAAGCACATTAAGGCTCTTCAAAGCAAACTGGCCACGCTGTCTCGGGGCTCCCAACAGCCTGTACTTCAGCGGGCAGGTGTCGAATCCAATCCCTTCACCCGTACAGGGAGGGGCTTTCCTGTCCTGCAGATTCACATCGAGGCACTTGAGAAAGGTCACCTTTGCTCCATCCTCCCGTGGTCGGAGGGCTGAGGAGCACGGGCACATCTGGGGCCCCAACTCCAGCCAGCTTCCCTTGGAGACAGCCAGGACAAACGCGCAGCAGCATCTGCACTGGCACCTCTGGCAGGGACCTGCAGTCAAACCAAACACTGAAACCAGACCAGCTAATAAATGGTATCACTCTTAGAAAGTGTAAAATTGTATGACCTTCTGAAGCGTATCCTAAAGTTCATTTTTTGGGTGTATTCTGCCAGCAGATCCACTCCAAGGCCAGCACAGGCAGTTTCCCCACATGGGCATTTTAACACAGCTTTGCAAAATGAGTTTTTTAATTGACTATTCATGATGAAAATGTTACACTGAGCTAAGAGTGTCCCACAAGATGGATACTTAGAAACCCAGTTATTTTTGTAATGGACATAAATAATGCACTCGACAGTACCCTGGAAAACACTCCCAGCTTGGTTTGCTGGCTCTCCAAGCTTTGCCACCACAGGATACAGAGACCGAGCAGCAAAACAATGAGACTCTGTATAGAATCAAAGGAACATCACTTGTTCTAAAACACAAAACTCTAGAAATTTGTAGAGAGAAAAAGGGAAAAATCTAACAGAATACAATCGATCCTGTGAAACCTGGGCTCCTTGAATTAGTCCAAATTAAACCCAGAGGTTTGAAGACACCTTTGTCAGTGGAGACCCTTAGCCTGTGAGGTTTAATTGTAAAGTTTCTAGGTGGAAATGAGCGCTATGAGAGCTCTGGTTGGTACCAAGCCTGACAACATTTCCAGGAGAGGTGAGTGACCTGCGAACCAGCACGGTGTTGGTTGGCTGCAGAGGCAATAGTAGCAGCAGAAGGCAAAGCTGTGGCTCCTTTCAGCTGTCTCAGCACTTAAATTTCTGCTTATTTCCCCTTTGGAAAGTTGACAAAGCACATGGAACGGAAGCAACTCTACAGATCTTTATATGCCCCCAAAAACCTCTAACATGAAGGCAACAGCATCGCCCCCTTCCTTAGGGATGAACCATCCGTGGATGGTGGATTTCAAGGGATCTGCACAGGTAAAGTGACACCAAAGCACAGCTAATTGGAGCCACCCCTTGGATGACTGAAATAACCATTACAAACCTCATCCTGAGGAGCAATAGGATTTCTGCCTTTGACTTTCCAGTTGCTGAGCTCATTTCTAACTCGTGCAGAGTCACAGCGCTGCTCCCATTAAAAAGAAAACAAATGGATTCACTTAAATGGAAATAGAAAATCCTTCCCTTGACATTGCTGCTCGTGCTGCCCTCTTCGACTGAGTTACACCCCAGTCTCCTGACAGTTCTTAAGGAAGTGCTTAAAGCCTGAGCCTGTGCAACACCCACTGTGAGGAAGGGGTCACCCAAACTACTCTCTCCTACTGCTCAATTTAGTTAAGAAGAAAAAGACTCTGCTCATGTTCCAACACATGTTTCTGCTTTTAGATCTCTGGGAACTTTCTGGGTCCTTTTTTATTTTTTTAATCTGTTCTCAGAGCAAATGTCAGTGCAGTGGAAGTCCAGCGAGGTCCTTATCACCAAAAAGAAACCCCCAGACCCATGCGTAGGGTGCTTTGTTCCTACCTCTGCTAACACAACCCAAACTCAGGAGAAAAGGAGTAACTACCCAGCAACGATGGGAGGGCTGTGTGAAGTGGTTGCCTCTGTGAGGACACAGAGGGATGATCTTACAGAGTTATGACAGAAGAGAAGAAATTGCTGCCTGTCGATGCCACAGACCAATAAAGTCTCAATTTTTTTCTACCACTTCTATTCACCTGCTGGCTGGGACCTGCCTTTGGGGTAGGAACAGTCTTTTGGTTGTATGTGTTGTCCAGCTCTCTCAAAGTAGAGTTTCCAAGTGTCACAATAAATAAAAGATCCCGATTAATTAATCTGGAATTTAGAGCTTTTCATGAGCCAGAGCATCCCTGGGCTGGGCTGACTTTATGTTGCTGCTGAGTGATACAGATGGGCCAGTTGCTTCAGGAGCTGTTACAGTCTGCTGGCACCGAAGCAACCCTACAATAATTTAGGGCTCCCTAAAGCCTCTATACTGAATTTCCATCTACTTCTGCCCTAAGCTTGGACACAGCACTTTTTAAAATGGACATGCAAACATCAGCAGCTGCTTCATCTGGAGCAACAGCCAGTCCTTTTTGTGCCCCTGAAACAGCATAAACCCAATTCAAACAGGAATAGGAAAATACTTTCTAGTATTCTGCATTTTACAGCTTCCATTAAAATTAATGAAAATGAGATCTAAGAGTTCCAGAAGCAAATCAGCACTAGAGTGCCTAGAAATGATGCCTTAAAAATTAAAATCTCCAAGCACATGAGAAAATAATTTTTTCAAAGGAGATTTAATGAACTCTGACAGTTGTTTGTATAATGTTTGTTATGTGGCATCACTAAGATTTTTCTACTGGTGAAGGTTAGATGAAAGTGTTTTGACAGCTCTCACTAGAGGGATGATATTTAATATAGAACAGTTTGCAAAACAGTATCAGGACCTGGGAATACCTTTTTCGTTAGTCATGGTGACCTCCAGCCCTATGGAAAAAATAAAAATAAAAAATCCCAAATTCTGTAATTTCTGGTTTTAGCAATTCATCTCACAAAGGGAAATGACCTGAGATTTTGAAATGCCTCTGTAAGGCAAAATGGTGTCCAAAAAATAACTTTCATGGTTTGAATGAACTGAGGTCTTGAAAATGAAAAAGCTCAGGATGGAATCTGAGCAGGTTGGCTTTTCAGAGGAGAATAATTAACAAAATGGAAAAATCTCTGAAGTTTGGGTAGGCTCAAACCTAAAGTTTGCAGCTCACCCAGACTCATCCTTAGCCCTGTACAAGTGGTGTCACACAAACTCCAGCTGCTGAGACTGGGGCTCTCCAGGCTCCTTTGTGCTCCTCACCCTCAATTCCCAAATAAAGAAACCCTAATGGTAATTGCACGGAAAGGTAGCAAAGCGAGCATAAGGAAAAGATAGGGGAAAAGAGAGTTACTGTTCTCTGCTCAATGGCTGGTTCTGATAAGGTTCTCCACTCACAGAGATCAATGCTGTGACATTCACCCTGCTTTTGACCAAGGGTGGGATTTTGCCTTCACACTCAGAGGTGTTTTCTGTGGGTTTCTCCAGAGCCTGAGTATTATTTTCCTTCTAGGAATTCTGTCCCTATAAAGCAAAAGCAACGCAGAAGCTTTAGGCATACAGCTCCTATTAATCCAAGTGGGAACTGTTTGTCCACGTTTGTCCCACAGGGAACACAAGGGTGTGTTTGTGTGTTTTGAGGAATCCCATGGAACGTAGTGGCAGTTTCAAAACTGTTCTCCTTTGGATTTTGTCACCCCTAAACCTCTACTTCACAAACTTGCTTTGTAACAAAGGCAACATTTTTTTTATTTTTCACCCAAGTAAGGAATTTTAGATTTCCCCATGGAATAAAAAAAATCGTATTTCCTGCAGAAAAATTGTGAAAGAAAACTCTTTAAAAAAATCCATTGTTAACTGAAAGAACAGATTTCTGCCAACAGGAAACCTCTGTGATAACCTGTGTGTGCGAGCTCCAGCCTTCCATACACCTAATTTTTGATGCTTTCCAAAAGTCAGGCTTCACCTGGCATAGGCTTTCTCCCACAGAGAGCCCAGCCTTGGTTATGGGAGGTTCCAGCCTGCACTCCTGTCACTGCGTGGGGACAGAGGCGCAGGAGGGAGCCCAGTCCTCATCTGGTCCTGATTGCTGGCGCCCGGCTCTGCTCGGCAGCCTCCACGGCCTCTCCCCAAATTTCATTTCTCACACACTCCAATGACATTAAAGATGACAAGACATAAGAAAAACAAAGTAAGACTAACAATAGCAATCAAACTTGTGAAAGATCAGGAGGCGACGGTTTAAAAATTATTAATAACTCCAGGCTTGTTTTGTTATAGTTGAGCTGTATCGTACAGAATGTGGGAGAAGGGATTTGTTGGAAGGAGTAAAGGACTAACAACATTTAGAAAAAATATATATTTGTCAGTGGGAGCTACTCTTCAACTTCAAAGCATCTTCAGTATCTTAAAAGGATTTACATTTGAGCTGAAGGGAATTTAGGTAATGGGTAGCTCTGAGAGACATTGCCTCTAGCACAGTTTTCACATATCACACAGCTAAAGAAACAATTCCTATTGAGTTTCACATGATGATTTATCATCTCACAGTATCCAAGCCTCTCACTGGCTCTTTAACATTCACTACGCACTTCGTGAAACTATCTGGAAAAGGA
The DNA here is from genome assembly GCA_013396735.1 of Grallaria varia. NCBI lineage: Eukaryota > Metazoa > Chordata > Aves > Passeriformes > Formicariidae > Grallaria > Grallaria varia. Next base: position 915,282 of record VWZG01000691.1, read on the forward strand.
GAGCACTGACAGAGGGTCCCCCAGCCCCGCCTGGGACTCACACGGTGCCCACGGCCTCTTCCAAACCAAAACACACAGTAAGTAATTCCCAGTGTCCCATGAAGTCACATCAATGCTTTTGGGGCCGTTTTCCAAGCGCAGGAGCACAAACGTGGGGTTTATAGGAACTGGAGTAAATGACACAGAGATTTTGGGACAGAGGAATGTTCCAAGGAAGGAAACAAAGCACTGAAAATACTTTTCTTTTTTTTTAAATAGAAATCCAGACAGTTTGTTAAAAGTGATGCCTGAGCCAGAGCCCAGATTTCCACCAGCTAAACTACATTTCAACAACAGCTCAACCGCTCAGCACAGGGCTAAGATATTAGAGGGGATCTCGGACCAAAATATGGAGTCAAACTTCTCCATACATTGGAGAAAATCCATAGGACACAGCTTCCCAAACTCACACCCAGACTGCTCCTCTTGGCTCACATAAGGGTTCAACCAGAATTAAACCTCATAAATACCACAAGACCAAGTGGTCCCCTGTAACAAACCCAAACGCCATCATAAGGATATTCTACTTTTGAAGGGAGAATATTTATCCTTGTAGGGAAGGAGGACCCAAGTTCCATTTTTGAGTAGTGGCCAGATGCTGACCTGGTGTAAATTCGGGATGTCTTCACTACTTCAAAGCCCTTACTCCACGTTTACAATCCCGCGTATAAAATTAGAATCAATGTGATTTGTGGCTAATCATTTCACCTCTGAGCCCCTCTGTTGTTCTTCTGCCTCGCAGAGTTTACAGATCAGATAAAAGGTGCTATAAAATACATTTTAGATGATTTATTGCTGTGATACATAATTTTCTGCCAAGTCTTTCTTCTCAGCTGACAGAACTTTCCTTTCAATCTAAGCAAAAGATCACCCTGAGAAAAGCCTCTTTCCTTGAAAATGTTCACTATTTTAGTTAAAATTTGAAGAGATGTGTGTAATATTGGTTTCATCTCAATCTTGGAGCCATTTTACCAGTCACTGGGCTTTTCCAGCTGGAGTACAAGGGACACTTTAAGCACTGTAAGGCTTCTCTGCAGGGGTGCCTGTGTGGCCGCTCCTGCCCCATGGTAAAAGATGGGCAATTTTGGATACTTTTATCTCCCACACCTACTGCTGCCCACTTTTCACATGGGAAAATCATAACTTAGTTTGGGTTTCTTCAGTATCTCATGTGCCCAAGCACAAAGGTTTTAAATGTTTTACGAGCTGAAATGAAGGCTCATTATATAAACAACAGGAGAATACATTAAAAATAAATCTACATTCTTCCTACTTTTTTAACAACACTGTTTCCTAGTTATGCAGATTTCCCATCCTGGCTCGCTTCAGAGCTTTTTAGTGGTTTGGAGAAGGGCAGAAACACACCAGGGAATTTCAAATGCGATGAACTATTAGTAAATGAACCAAACTGCAGCAGAAGTTATCAGCCCCCTGATGTCTCCCGAAGGAATACCAAAAGGCAGCTTTTTCCCAGCTACTGTTTTCGGCGACACCCAGAATTCTTTTGGTACGAGGCACTTCAAAAAAAAAAAAAAAAGCTTTAATGTGACTTAAATGCTTAACTGTTTAAATATTGTGGATTAATTCTTGTGGCTTAATACCAGATTAAAAATAAATGTGCTCTTTGTGGTGTTCCTCGTGCGTGTGACAAAGACTGGCTGGAGTCTCTCTCGGCTCTTTTGTTTCTAAGGTCTTGTAGATAGCACTCAGGAAAACACATTCCCAGTGGCCCCACAGACTTAAATCTCCTTTTGAGACGGAGGATTCCCTCCTCCTTTTTCAGCCCGGGGCAAATCTAAGCGATCATGTGAAATACCTGCACAGAAACCGGCACCTTTGCTCCCCCTGAGCCGCGGGCTGTCCCCGGGGGCAGAACCAGCTGTGTGCGCAGCGCGGGGCGTTCGGGCTCCGCTTCGGCCGCTCGGGCTCCGCTTCGGCCCCTCGGGCTCCGCTTCGGCCGCTCGGGCTCCGCTTCGGCCGCTCGGGCTCCGCTTCGGCCGCTCGGGCTCCGCTTCGGCCGCTCGGGCTCCTCGTGCGAGGAGAGCGAGTGATTCGGGCGGAGAGAGGGGCAATTAACCCTCTCAGCTCCGCGGGGGCATTTCCCGAGCGCTAATTCTGGCTCCAGGACCAGCGGCGGGCGGAGGGGGATGGCCGGGGAGGTTCCTGAGTTGGCCCCCGGCGGTCTGCAAAGTGGGGAAGGGGCTCTTCTGCGACCCCTTGGAGATGGCGCTTTGCCCTCACGTGGGGGAGAGCGTGGCAAAACCTGCCTGTGGATGCAGACCTTGTCCTGCGCTGCGGTGTCGGGGACACAGGAACGCGTGGCCTTGGGAGGCTTTGTGTGGTGGCACTGCTGGTGGCGAGAACGGGATGTTCGGAGGTTAAAAGCGTGTTGGGCAGGTTGTGCCCATGCCCGCGACCTCGGCCGTGCCAGGAGAAGGGGAGGAAGGAGCCAGGCTGGTGGGCAGTGCTGCCAGCCCTCCTCCCCGGAGCGCGCAGCATCCCCGCACGGGCGCGCTCGGCGGGCAGCAAAAACCCCGGAAAAACTGCACCGATTGAAACCCGACAAGGGAAAACAACGAGAGTCGGGGGCAAAACCTAAGTTCAAAGCAGCGCTCCTGCTCCTGTTCCCTTATTGCAGCTCTGGAAGCGCCTGAGATAATCTTTGGGAGCAGTGTAAGACTCCTGCAATACAACAGAGCTTTCTGCTGCCTTTTAGCCTCCTTTGGGTGCTCCTGCCCACGGCAGGGTTGGAATTAGATGACCTTTAAGGTCCTTACAACCCAAACCATTCCACGAGTCTGGGATCTCGTTTCTACTGCCAAGACGTGCCCCGTTGGCCACGATGAAAACGGAGCCAGCGGTGGAATCCGGGATGGGGCTGCTCGTGTTATGGGGCATCCTCTGGCACGGAAACCACTCGCTTCTGTAGGGACACCGACGGGCTCGGATTTTGGAGCTCTTCCATCTAAACGCGATCTGAATGAGAAAGGCTATTTGAAGTAAGAATTCAATGTCTGTGAAAGATAAGATCGCAATCCAAGGCTCAGTGCAGGTAGTTAAGGTCAGTTAACTCCAATGGGCCTTCAATGACCACCCCGTGAAAAGAGCCCTGCAGCCGGGGATGCCCGGAAAATAGAGGATGCCAGGAAAATAGGGAATGCCACGGGAGGAAAATAGGGGATGCCAGGAAAATAGGGAATGCCAGGAAGATAGGGGATGCCAGGAAGATAGGGGATGCCAGGAAAATAGGGAATGCCAGGAAAATGGGGGATGCCACAGGAGGAAAATAGGGAATGCCAGGAAAATAGGGGATGCCACGGGAGGAGAAGGGGCTTTTCAGAGCAGTTGGCTTCTCCAACGTTCACAGAGACTTTAAGGGCAGCGCAATATCGTGGCGTGGGGAGGACAGGCTGAATCTCACCCTCCAGTGAAGGGACTGAGAGCCCCAGGAGAGAAAAGGTGGCCGGAGAGCAAAGCCCAACCAGGCTGACCCGGCAGAAGAGCAGGCCCTGAAACCGATTGCAGCTTTAAACTGTTCCCGATCCTGCTTGTTTTCACACCCTTTGTTTCCTGCTTCACCCCGACTCCAGAGAGCAACTGGAGAATTCCTCTTTCCCTTGATTTCACCCAGAGCACTCCAGAGTAGATGGCCTGGATATCTATGCTAAAACTGGGGAGTGTGAATGTTGCCCACAATGTTTTCTGTGAACAAAACTTAAGACACATTTCCTTTTCTTTTGCAACATAAGACGGCTTCAAATGCTGCTTAGATCCCAGAGTCTTCATAACCCGTCAACTGGTCTTTTCTTTCTTCTTTTTATGAAGTGATAATTATGACAATATGCAGCATTGTGTCTCTGTGACTTTCATATCCAGCACTTCTAATGTAGCTTCAGATTCATTCTTTTCCCCATCCACGCAAGAAGCAAAGGCAAAGATAATTTAGAAATCTTTAGGGCTGTTTACATTTGGAATGTTCATGGGAAAACAGCTTTGAAATGAAAATACATTTTAACAAGAATGTTATTGTTTAGTTCTGTTCTGCTAAACATGACTTAAATACAGTCAGAGTTTGTGTCTTTATTTATGGATTTGATTGGCAATTTAGGAAACCTCCATTGGTTATTTGAAGAGGTTGTTTATTTAGTGTTACAGTTTTGGGTCAGTTCCCCTCAAAGGAAACTTCAAGCATATAGAATGGCAAACTTGACAAATCATGTCAACACTTGGAATTGGACGCTGCTTTCCATTAACTCTTGGGTAAACTAAATATATCTGCCAGGGACATTTTTTGTTAAGTGGTTATCAACCTGGTGCTCCCCCATGGAATCCTCACTGCCAGGCTTTTTGGCATTTCCAGTTCTAAAAAAAAAAATGTGAATTTAGGTTAGAGAAAGGATTAAATAAATGCACTAATTTGGGCAGAAGATGCAAGACCAGGTTTGAAAAGACACTTGCAGATGTAAACCAAACACAGTGAGAACAAGGAGGGTAAATCTGTCCTGGAGTTGACTTCAGAGAGACTAAAGGACAATTTCATCTGGTTTGTTGTAATCAGCCAGAATCTGGCATACACCCCACTTACACACTCCTGCAAAATCTGCTGGCTGACTCGATTTAGCTTTCAAAACCTGTCCTTAACCCACCTGTCTGCACTCACCCTGCCATTGCATCACTGCTGGCTCCACCGCCTGTGGTGGCTGAACTTTGTGATCAGAGTCTATGCTGTGCTCTGAGAAGGGCCCTGAATGCCTCTCTGGGAACAGAGCGAAGGAAAACGCTTCATTTCTGCAACCTGAACGTGGGTTTCACACCCGTGGTGCAAAAAAAACCCTGCTGATCCCTGTGACAGACACTGAGCACACCCTTGGCAGGATACCCAGGACACCACGGAGCGCAGGACTGCCGGCGGCTCCGGGAGCTTCCAGGGCCCAGCAGCTGCTGGAATGGAAACCTGAGTTTGGTTCCTTGCACAATGTTTGTCTTAGGCAAGCTGAACAGCTCCCAACACTGCACTGAGAACATTTCTTGCCATCCTAGCGGGTCCTAAAGCCCATCTGCAGGTACCAACACCAGATGTGCTTTCTAGATTCGGTTCCCAGTTATTACACCAGCTGCAAAAGGCTCTCAGAACTGATAGGAAGTATCTAAGTTTACTAAGGCGAGGGAGTCACTCCTGAATATAAATGGGCTCTGGACCAAGTCTGAAGTGATTTGACAGAACACCACCAGTCTTCAAAGAAAACATGCCTTGTTGAACTCAAAAGCTACAAACAAAGCATTGTATGATACAATTAATCGGATAGTCCCAATTCCTCTTCCCCCACACTTAACCTTGGGAGAATTTCTGAGAGCTTTGGACATTTCGTTGGAAACCTGACTAAACCAAGCGTCTGACTTCCAGGTCACTCCATCTCAAAGTTAATCCCAGTTTATCTAGGAATCTCAGTCAGAGGTTTCCCAAGAGACTCTCAGATCTCTGTGGTTTTCAAGCTCCATGAGACTCAGATGATCTTTCAAATTGCTTTTTACAGCATTTAGGTACTTTCCACATCTGGCCCTGAAGCTGGAAGTGTGTGATGCTCAGCCCCAGTAAAACATAAACTGAACTTTTATGAACCTCATAAACAAAGAATAAAATAAAACATAAAATCTCTGTTGGTTTGAAGATCGCTCTAGTGCTTTTATTTATTTATTCATTACCCTTGCTTTAAAACAACAAAAATTATTTTAAGTTCACTAACTTCCTGAGAAAGGTGGAAAACCAAACCACTGGTTTGGTTTTGAACCTGCCATTTATTTCCTAATATTCAGAACACACCGTTGCAGACATTTTCCATATTGCTTAATTAAGCCATATTCCTCTATTTTTCAAAAAACCATTTTTATTCCGCTTTTGGCAGGGTTCCTATAAAGGATTAAAATTTTAACTCAGGCAAACTCTCTGTTGGAACTTAGGGGAAAACAGTGGATCTCCAGGTCCTCATGGTGGTCTCTAGACAACAGTCTTTGAAATTCTGCAGATCCTGTACTTTTCCCACCTAAAATCTATCTCTGCCAACACAACTGCCATCTCCAGATCCTGAGGTTTCATACAGCTCTGGCAATGCTTCCAGAAAATACTCAGCCCCAGAGGTCCCAGCATTGCCAGCTGCTAAGAACCAACACCTGGAGCCAAAGCTCCTGAATTTCCAAATGCACGGTTTAGGTTTTGACCATTCAATGTGGTTTGGATCCCAAAATGTTTTGCCCTTTTTGTCTAAACTCTCTGTCTCTCCCCTTACCATTATCCTTTCAAAGGGTGACTCCTTCCACAGGCAGTTCCCTTGGTACAGAGTTTTTATTCATTCACGTTTGGTTTTGTGCAGAAATCTGCACCACCTCTCTACAAATAATTAATTTTTCCTTCTCTGCTACACCAAGCAGAGGGTAAACCTGCAAGCCAACACTTCCCAAATTTTATTCCCACAGACAGACCCAAAAGGGCTCTCAACCCCAAGAGCAGTTTGTCTCCACTCTCAGCTCAAGGCTCACAATGGATTTGCAGGAATTCGGGAGCTTGATGCCCTGGTGAACATCCCCAGCTGCCTGGTGGAGTTCAGCTGGAAGCCTCAGCACTTTCTAAGGATGAAATGTAATTTACAATATCTAGTGCTTTTCACAAGGCTGTAAAGATACCTATCATGCAAATTTTAAAAAAGTCCCAAAAGGAATTGCCTGCAGTAGTTAGAGAAGCTGATGAAGTGTAATAACCGTGGAGATATTTCCTTGCTCCCCAGTGGCTGGCTGGGCTCCTCACAGCGCCAGGGATTTCAGCGAGGAGCAGCATTGCACTGAAATCACCTGCTCTGTCGCTGGGAACAGAGCCTTGGAGTGCCCCAAAGGAGAGAGCAGTCCCAAGAGTGCCACAACACGCCCGGGGAGCCGGGTATTGCTCAGTTTTGGAGCCAAGGCCTTAGGGATCCATCTGAAAATCTTCCTTGATATTTAAAGCAGCAGCAAATTAGCCCTGAAATGTTGGTGCGACCAGCCCTAATGCATCAGAACATTTCTCACAGACAGGTTATAAAGAGAAGGAGCATTTTGCAAGCAAACTAATCTTAGCTCATGCAAAGCGAATTTCAGTATAAAAACTGGGGGCGCCCAACTCACCACTAAATTCCATTTTGATTCGAAATGACATCTCCTAAAGAAAGATCACAACTGACCATAACAAACACAAGACAGTAAAATAAATAATGCTATTTCTAGGAAGGAATTTATAGTCCTGAAGTCATTTAAGAACAGAAAGGTCAGGAAGAAGGATCACATTATAAAACGAAAGCTATTCTGACCTAATGAATGGCAAGGAGACATTTTGGCCACCTCCTAGGGAGCACTGATTATGGCCACTCAGCCACCTCTCTAGGTGGTGGTTAAAACATCTTGTTTCTATTCATTAGTTCAGCGGTGTATTCATTCCACAGGAGAGTTTAGGAATCCCCCCTCCTCCCCTGCAGCATCCCTGGTTTGCAAATATGTCGTCCACAAGCAAAAAAAAAAAAAAAAAAAAAAAAAAAAGAATTTAAAAACAAACAACCTATATCTGAAATAAGAATTGTACATCAACACACCTATATCTTAATTTTTGCTTTTTTCCCCCCCTCCCTCCACTTTGCAGAGATTGCAATGACGCCTCTGTGTCTGAGAGGAGTGAGGTGATGCTGGAAAAGGTGGGTTGCAGACCGGTCCCCCAAATGCAGGGAATAGGGGCGAGGAGGGAGGCACTCGGGCTGTCTCTGCTCGCCCAGCTCAGGGCCTGGGCACTGGGCACTGGTGAGGACCAAAGGTGGCCCAGGCTGCTGCAGGGGCAGAGGGGCTCCAGGCGCTGTGCCCTGCGGCTGTTGAAGCCCTGACATGTGCAGAGCAGTGAATGCACGACACACATCCCTGCTAAGGCTGTCCTGTGACACAAAAACCATCCTGACCCACTGCTCTGACCCTCCCCGATTCAATCTCCTAACGCATCTCACAAGTTCATCCAGTGCATCCTGACAGTGCCCTGGGGTAGGTGTTGCTTCTGTTCCCATCCCTTCTCTTAGAAGAAAACCTACCCGCCTTGATGGCCATAAATCTCTCCAGTGCCAGCCCTGAAGTGTCCTGGCTAGCTCCTTCTCAGTAGCTCTTGCACTAACATTTGTCATTTAGCTTAAAAACGCTCCCTTCCCTTTTATCTAAGAGGGAACAAACCCATCTCCCTTTCACATTCACATTGCCAAGACAAACACACACCAGCTCCTGGGCTCGCTCCCGCAAATAAAGGTTCCTGCATCCCACGAGCAGCTCGGACCCAGCACGAATTAATCTTCCCTAAGCCCGGGCCCTCAGAAAGGAGCACAGCTGGCACAGACAGGTGACAGTATCTCCATCACCCCCCCCCAGGACCCAGGACCCAGCCCCTGCTCCTCGCATGGCCACCACCACCACGGGCTCCAGGATTTCCCTGGGAAGAATGCAGACAGGCGCCAGGGCAGCAGGGCACTGCTGGAGAATTCCCCAGCCCCTCAGCTGCATCTTTACAGATGTTAAACAAGGCCTTTGAAAATCTGCCCCGCACGGAATTATCTCCAGTTTCACAGGGATTCTGGGAACAGTGTTGTTGCACCTTGTTCCAGCCAAGCTGGCGTGTGCCGGCCACTGTAATGGTCAGAATTGGAGATTTAGTGCAAGTACAGGTAGATGCAGGTTTTTGATAAAAGGTGTATTTTAAACAACATGTGTAACACCTCAAGTGGATAAAAAGAAACAAGTAAAGTATGAAGTCTGATGCCTGAGACATACCACCATTTAAAAAATATTTTTTCATGCCTGAATACAAAGATTTCTCTCAAGCCAGCAGGAAGAAAAAGGTATCAGCCTCTGTGAGACCAGTGCAACCATATTTCCACGAGGTCAAGAGCCATTTCTTTCTGCGGTACCACCTGCCTGTCACAATAAATAATTCTTGTTCTGATTTGTGAAGTTTGCTGCCATGGGAATGAGCCCATTTGCTCCTTAATGTATGTAAGATGTGCAGCATGACACAGAATTGGCAACACACAGCCATGGCCCAGGAGCTTCTACATCTGTCCTCAATATTTCACTCCTCAGAGATGTCAGCTTTTCAAGTGCGAGGTTACCAACAGTGCTGATCCCTGACCAAGGTGTTCCCTTAAGGTTCAGGCAGCAAAGAAACCTTAGTGCTCACACTGAGGACTCCTCTCCAGCAGTGAGACCGTGTCTGTCACTGAGAAGAGTGCAGTCAATGCTCTTGCTTTTAAAACAGATGTTCCAAACCCCACCAAACATTGTAAAAACTTGGTATCTCGCACATCTGTATAGTCGTGCAGAACCCTTGTACCAACACTGCTGGACTTAATATATGCAAGATTTGCAATATGTGCCAGAATCTTTCTGAAAAGGAAATATTTCTAGGAATGAGGCTATGGAGTTGTGTGAGAGAGGAATGAGGCTGCAGCACATGCATTTGGGGCTGTGCACCCAGCTGGGTGCACCAGTGCAGCCCTGAGGAAGGAGCATTGGGACATCTCTGACAAGAGACTTCAATGAGTCCAGGCTGCCAGCTCAGACGTCTCTCCTGCTGTTAGTCAGTGCTAAAACTTCCCACAGAGAAACCACTAGGTCAGGTCTGAATGTCTGTGAAATTGCTAATATTAACGTGCAAAATCAGTATCTGTAAAACTATTAAAAAAATCTAAACAAACAAAAAATAACCCAAAAACTGCAAAAAAAAAAAAAAAAAAAAAAAAAAAAAGACAAAAACCAACCCCTCCCCAAAATCCCATGTAAAAATGCTATGATTTCATACCATTAAATAAAATTTATGTGATCAACATTAAAAGATACACATGTATGGGTGTCTGTGAAGGGGTTTTAAGACACTTTACAGCATAGAATAAATAAGGAATGCCACAGCTTTTCTCTGCCTTACAGCATCTATTATGTCTGTGAAGCTCTAGCTGTTGTCTTGCTGGGTGCCACAATGCCCAACAAGACCCCAGAACCAGAAATCCCTGAGTCTCACCCAGGATTATGTACAAAGGTCCATCTGCTCCCATCTTAAGCAATATTACTTACCTTGAGGATGTTGGAAAAGAAGGGTTTGGAAAACCTAAGCAGAAATATTCCAAGTATTGCATCTGCTTGTGTAACCTGGCGAAATTTTCTAAATGCAAATCCTCTTAACAACGATCTCAAACCCTTTTTGATGTTTGGGAACTGTCTGTTTTTTTCCAGTATTCCCTGAAGCCCGGGAACACATTCACAGAGGTGAGGCAATCCCAGTTGTCCTGAGCCCCCAAAATACAGGGCTCAGCATGTTGGTAATTCCTCAGACTACGGATTTCTCTAAGTGGGTTTCAGAGGGGGGCAGCAGTGGCAGTGGCACTGTGCCACTCTCCTGCCATGCCCTGGTGCCCAGCACTGCAGCCCTCTGGGGTGGACGTGCTTGGGTGAGATGCTGCAGCAGAAAAAGCTTCCTGAGCCTCTCCCATTCACTGATCTCCTGATTGCTGCCATCCCAAAGACTTTCCTTCCATTCTTACTGAAAACCGAGTTCTGAGAGCCTGATTTTCACTGTGGTAGAATGCTTGAGGTTGTGTATTAATAAGAGTCGCGTGATTTTATCAACCCAATAATATTTTTGACAATTTTCTGTTTGTGCCAACCTTTATCCCAGCCCGATCCCACAGTGCCTCTGCCTCCCTGCAGACAAACCATCCCAGGAGCCATCCCGTTTGAACACACCACCCCTTGCTCATGTTCTCTTCCTTTCCCTCCCCCAGACATTCTTTGACATGATTAGTGGCTAAATCAGATTCTTTAATTGAAAGAAATATAACTGAACTTTCTTCTATTGGGAATGTGCCAGAGGCCACATCATAAGCCATGTCAAAGAATATTGGAAATGATGTAGACCTCTGACATTTGTGTTTAGCGATTCAACATGCCCCAGGTGGTTTGTTTGGGATCGGAATTTGTCACTGCTCCGAGGAGATAGTCTTTGGTGGTTGGGGCTTAAGGATTGCTGCAAAGAGATACAAGAAGATATGTTTAAACAAGTCACTGGAATGCTATGCTTTAATCTCCTACAACATTTTGCACGGCCATGTCCAGGAGGATTTCTCTGTAAGAGACATCCAGCATTGTCTTATTCTCTTTGAGACTGCAGCAATTTTAAAATATCCATTTTTTAGAGCACCTTGCAGCTCAGAGAGGAAATACTGAACGTTACATTCTCATTTAGTATTCATGCCATGCCTTTGTTTTTCTATCCCATCTTCCAAATACCAGAGCAACTGGCAGTTATTCACTGAACCTTCTTCCCCAACTGTGCAAAACCCAAGTTATATGTGGGGTCCCACAAGTGGGCCTCACGTTACACTTTTCATATAAGATTTACATCTTCTAGTGTATTTGTCTTCTCAGAGAATCACTGGGCTGGAATGACTTTCTAGAGGTCACCTAATCCATCCCCGTGCCCTGAGGATTCTTGTGTACAGTACAACCCTCTTGAACCATCCAGCCTCTGCAGCGTGCATTTCAAACTGAGCTGTTTGATGTGGAGACCAACCCTGCTTCATTTTCACTTCATTTACTATTCTAATGATTTCAAATTTCTCAGAAACGTCCAACTCACGCTCTCCAGAGTTGGCAAAGGGCTCATCCCTGGCACTCCTGGGTACATCCACTGCCCAGAGTCCCTGCGTGGGGTGGAACTGCCACAAGCACCCAACACTCCAGGATTTGGAGGTCACTATAGATTTAAACCATGGTGTTTGTTACACTTAGGACTACTGTAAAGCCAAGCACTTAATAAATTTAAAAAACACTAAATTCTTCCCGTGCTACATGAAACTCACTTCCCAAATCCATGCACATTTTGGACAGAAAATTTGCTTCCCAAGAGTCACAGTCTCAAGAGAACAGTTCACTATTGTGCTCGTGCTTCTGTCTTTTGGGGCCTCTGCTGTCAGCTTCAAAGGGATCATTGTTAATTGCTAAAATTGATTTCCAGCTCTGTTTGATTTATTGCTGGGTGATTTACTGAGCTGCTGCTCTCCCTGTGCATCTCAGGTGCTTGCTGACGGGCAGGGAGCTGCCCTGCGCTCGCGTTCGCCACTCCCCCAGAGAGAAGGGGAGATGTTCTGTGCACACAAAGAGGCTTTTTCTGCACAGCAGCTGGAGACCACCGACCACCTGGTAGGGGAAACCCTCTGACACCTCCTTGTTCCCTCCAACAGCTGCAAGATGGATCTTCCACAAATAAATCTTTGGAATGGAAATGCGAGTACGTATGTAAGGTGGAAGGCACACGGACACACACCCACACCCAGAGCACGCACACACAGAGCTCAGAAAACCAAGGCTTAAACATTCGGAAAGTTTTGCTAAAGTATTTGCAGTGGTAACTTCTGTAGCTGCATATTCATTTGTAAAATGGAGCGACGTGTGAAAGCCTGTCCCAGGCAGGAGGTTCTCACCCCCCTTACACGGGGCAGGTCCCGCTGTGCTGTCTGTTTGCACCAGCCCTGAGTTTGCCACCTCTCTGTAAGTCCCCAACATCGTGTCCCCAGCTGTACCGAGCACAGGCCTGCTCACAAATTACCCATTTTTGTCAATGCTTAGGATTGTCACTGGATGAAGATTTCATATTAGAATCATTTGGGGTTGTAGTTTGTTACACCCAGGATTGTTCTGTGCCTGTGAAGGCACCCTGGCCCGATCTGGAAGCAGATACTTAAACTTCCCTAAAATCATGATAGAAATAATTGGAAATTTGTATTTTGAGGAGTCTTTTATGACCGCTTTGATGACTTTGTATTCACATTATCTGTTCTTGTATAAATCTATGTTTTTCTCTCTTTTTGGTTTAGTTTTGTTCCATGGTCAAACCACTTGAGACCAAAGTACAAAACAGAACTATGGCCATTTTTCTTGCAGGCAGCATCTCATAAAGTTTTAAAGACAGATTTAAAGAGTTACAGATTTAACACTGCAGATTACTCATGCAGTTGACACCCTTCACTTTCTACCAAACAAGTATTTATTAAAGCACAAACAGGGGCAAACAAGAGCACATGTTTTTTCTGTTCTAATCAGATGGAGAGAGGATGGAGTAGAAATGAGTTGCTCTAGGAAAACATCTGCAGAGGGGAATTTCTTGCACAAGAACACAGAGAGATTGTGGGGAGAGGGCAGGAGAGCACATTGCAAAGTCAATGCAGGATGGAGAGCAAACCCCAGGAAAGGGGGTCACCCCTTTTCACATCCACCACACTGATGGGATTATGCACATGGGGTAGCTTTGATGCACTGCTGGTGTGGGGAACGAACCAGGGCAAATCCAGCTCTTAACTGTTTTCATCAGGACTCTGGAATAACTGCAGAGTTCATGATACTGGTCAAGGCCATACTTGAAATTACGGGTGAAGAATAAAGTGTAACCTGCCTCGGTATGCCTAGAGGTCAAGCCCTCGATAGGGGAATGCTGTGAATGCCCAAGTGGCTTTGGGGGACTCCCCATATGCAACCTTTAGTGAGGACATGCTGTGAATGGAGCCCTTGGTGAGGACATACTGTGAATGCCCAAATCCAGAGCAGTGGCATCTGGGGGCTCCCAGAGTGGGAAGCTGGTCTCGTGAGGAACAGGGCTCTGGAAATGGTTCATGTCTTGCCGTGCCACACAGCACCCCAGCCTCACTCTGTGAGCTTTAGACTCCTTTGTTGTCTGGTCTTATTACCCCCTAATTCTGGACGTACCCAAAGATGAATGTCTGCGATCGTAAGCAATAAATGCAAATACAAGCGCACAGGGGCCCTGAGCCCTCGCTGTTCCTGGCTGTGCTCCTGCCCTTCCGAAGGATGACGAGACGCCAGTCCCTTAAATGCAGCATGTCCTCAGGACCCCAGCCCTCGATCTCTGCCCTTGTCCACTGCGATAGTCCTCACGCAGCACGCGGGGCCGTGCGGTGTGAGCCTCGCAGCGCCCAGCGCCGAGGACAGCCGGGTGACAAGGATAGCTGTGGACAGGGGCACTGGCTGCGCCCAAGGGACGGCTCCCTTTAAAGATAAAAATGTCCAGCTTATGCTCGCGATCACCGCAGCGGCGTCTGGTAACGTGCAGAGCCGCGTTGCCCTTGGTGGGTTTGGGGCTTTTTTTCAGCCCTCATGCCTTGTTTTGGTGATGAACAAATGTGGGCTGGACCCAAATGAGTCCAGGTGGGGACAGCTGATAATGGCAGCACGTGACAGTTCACAGTGTAAGAGCTGGGCTGGAGCGCCTGCCCAAATTCAGGTTATTTTTAAGGAAAGGAAAGCATTTTATAATTCTCTTTCAGCCCAGTCTGAAACACCCCAAACACCAAGCTATTGAAGTGCTTGTCCCAGCTCTTCAGTTCAAATGGAAAATCGATCATGGAACTAAAACCAGGAGTGACAGTGTGGCTGCCCCAGGGCTGCCCAAAATCAGAGAGGGGAAACACCCCACAGTACAGCCCTGGCACCACTGCCAGCTCCATTCTCTGGTCCCAGAAAGGCACCTGCAGGGACCTCCTGTACACACTCAGGCCATGGCTTTTCTCCTCCAGCAAGGCCCCCCTGAAGGTAGCCTTGTGTTCTGCTTGAACACCTTTAGAGAAAAATTCACAGGGAGTACTCACAGTAATCTTCCTCTGTTTTGGGTGAAATGTTGGCTCTACCATGGATAAAGAGTCCTAAGTGGGCAGCACATGGATTTGTTCATCCCTTGATGTGACCACAAAACTGGAATTAGATTTGCAGCAAGCTCATGAGAAACAAACTCAACTGTACTTATCTCAGTATGCCCATCAGGCAGCATTTGAATAGGAGCACCTCAAAAAGCTGTCTTGCTTCAGTCCCAGGTGGTGTTTAGGGAAGCAGCACACTGGACAACCCGTTCTGGCCACTCCAGCCTGGTTTCCCTTTCTTTTTTGGCCTTCATGTGACAAGAATAGGATTGCTTTGGGAGCATGTTTGTTTTCTGTAGCACACAGATCAGTAACACAGATTGAGGTGCAGGATAAAGCTGGGCAGGGTAAAGAAACTCCTGTGCTATCTCTCATGGTAATTCTTCTACTTAATTATCAAATTATTTAGGAATAAATGCTGCTGCAGATATCTATAAGAGACTGGATGCCTAAAAACAACCCCTGCTAGAGTGAATGTTTGTTGAAGAGTGAAACGCTCTTCTGTAAAGAGAAAGAGTCAGACCTGGCCTTATCATACGTAAATATATGAAATACACCAGTAATGCAGCTTTAATTGTGCCTCGGCACTAGAGGAAATGCAGCCCATTAAATAAGCAGATAAAAGTCAAACCTCAGCTTCGCTCACAGACACCACATCTGCAGGTTCTGAGCCCTGGAAAGGGTATCTCTGCAGCTCTGAACAGGCAGCAGGGAAGCACCCAGCATCTCTCTTTGCTTCTGCCTTGGGAACAGGAGATTTCCTTTGCCACAAGGCCACATTTTGTTTTAAAATCACCTGACAAACAGGATTGCTGCTGTATGCTATCACAACGGGATGCAAAAGCAAGATGTTCAAAGCACAACTTAAATAACTTTAGGCTTAAAAGAGGAGTGGAGGGAAACTAATATAAGCGTTTTGCTATGCATGAAGTGTTTGGTTTCTGAAATACAGTTCTTGTCATTAATATGGCCTATTAGAGGGCATAGCTATTAGATCTCCACACTTCCATGAAGGGCACACTCTTCTCAGACTGCTGGTCCTAACTTTTTGGAAAATGGCATTTGTTGCTCTGAATGCTTTGTGAAGCTATTGTAGCTGGAGGGGCAAGAGGAATTTTTTCCTTTGTAATGCTTCCACAATCCTAAATAAGCATTGTGTATAACACTGCCTGTATTGCCACGTCTTGTTCCCACCCACTTACATGGCAGAAGATCCTGCAGTTCAGAGTAGTGTCTCCAGCAGCCAAGAAACTTTAAACTTCATGTAAAATGAGAGCCACAAATCACAGTCCAAATTCAAACCCATCCCAGTGAGTATATGCTCCTGACCTCCTTTCTTTCCATGCAGACAATAGATAGCCTTTTCTGAGTTATGGCCGTGGGGCCTGATCCTGCAAGGTGCTGAAAGCCCCAAAAGGCCGAGGGGGCTGAGGACTCTCAGGGGTCTTGGCATTTCGTGCTCCTCAGCAGAAAGAGAACAGGAATGGACAAATTCAACTTTGCCCTTAGGAGTTTTATCTCGCCTCCTCCACCCCCTGACCCCCTCAAAAGGCATCTCACCGGGCCGGCCATTTCTCCAGATCTTGTTTTAATTATTTAAGTAGAGTTGGAAGAGTTTTTGTCATTCCTTTTTGTGGAACACTCTGTACTTGGGGGGCCTCAGCTGGATATCCTGGGTTATGCAACCAATGGTTAAAGCTATTGTTTTCAGAAAGAAGTTGCATGAATCTCATTAAATGCACTCTGATCAGGGGAGGCGGGACGGTCTTTAAAACTGCATTTGGATCCAATCCTATTGTCCTAGATAGGGCTGCCTGCCCTCATTTCTGATTTAGTCTTAAAGAAACTATTGTGTAGCCTTAATTAATATCATATTGGGTTGTATTATCAACACTGCAACTTGCATTTGCTTTTGGAGGTGCCTTCACATGGGCGAGAATTGCTTCAAACCAGGAGAGGGCAGCAATTTCCCTGCCAAGACTGAAAACGCAGTACAATGGTTTATTTAAAACAGGTTTGACAAGGTATAAACAATCCAAAGGGCACTAGACTGGCTGCAGTGTGAGCTAGAAATGGAAAAAGAAAAACACGCATGCAAGAAAAGGTTTGTCATTCATTACCCAGCTATTCAGCCCACAGGTGTATAAATACTTCAGGCCTTATTGGCCTCCTGGTTTAGGGATTGTTGAGCATTTGTTATCAGTCTGAGACCCTTTATAGCCACTACCATGGGCTGCAGCCCATGCTGGTAAATGAGGAGAACCAGCCTGTCACTTCTCTCTCCCTCCAACCCCCATGATTTATGTACATAAGCAGAATTGGTACTGGAAGTTCTTGTTCTTCCACACATCAAAGTGGACCAAAAACTAGCCTTCAGTCAGGAGCCATCCTACAAGCCAAACTAATTCCTGATGCAATTTTATTTCATTTTTTGCCTACTGTGAAACTCTTGCAGAAAGGTTTGATGATGACAAAAGATTCTGCCCTTGCTCCTAATCTCTCTGTCTCAGTAACATTCACCCTCTCCCTTCCTGAGCAGGAGCCATTAGCTGGCACCACTCTGAACAGATTCTTCTATAATTTGATACAGAAAAGGAGCAGAATATTCCCAAAATC
Source organism: Grallaria varia (assembly GCA_013396735.1). NCBI lineage: Eukaryota > Metazoa > Chordata > Aves > Passeriformes > Formicariidae > Grallaria > Grallaria varia. The sequence goes on from VWZG01000691.1 coordinate 932,684, forward strand.
TCCTTGTAACAATATTGATTTCCCATTTTTCAGTAAGAAAAGAAAACCAAGTTCCCCCTGCTCTGTGTGACGGGTCTGGTGACAGCAGGTCAGGGTGAACGATTGTTATCTTTGACTGTGCAGAGCCAGGACCAACAGCCTGCAGGTCCCACCCAGGCTTCTCCATCCCCAAATCCCTCCCCAAAAGCACTGCAGAAAGGAGAAGATCCCTCAGCTCCTTCCAAGAACAATTCATTTCTGTGAGATGTCTGAAATGAAGGAAATCGGTGTTAAATGTGTGATGGCCACAACACACTGAAAGGCTGGGACAGTCACACTGGTGAAAATGTTTTGGTTTTTTTTCCTTCCAAAGAATTGGTTTTTCTGATTTTATTCTGGTTTGGTTTTTTTATGCCTAATTTTCCCCTCCAAGGAGCTGCTCAAGGATTCCTTTTTCGGCAAAGAGCAGACAGCAAGTCCTCCTTTATCCAAGAACAAATGAAACCAAGCCTGGGGATAGTTGGACTAACACAGACACATTCTGGAGTTGTCTTTGGAGACAAGAGGGATTTGGAGAACCCTGGCAACTGTTTCTCACCATTTTCCCTTCCAAAAAGCAAATGCAAGGCAACTGCCAGAGCTAAACAAGCTAAGTGCTGCTAATCCAACATTTCCAGAGAGGCCAAGAAGTCTGGAGGGTTTGTCACTGACACGGGAGGCAGTTACAGCTCAGCACACCGGTGGCGAGAGGCTTATTCACTGCTCTGCCCACGTCTCCTTAAATACAGGAGGCAGGTCCTTCTCTGGTGTAAACTGCTCATAAAATCAATCCCCTGATGGCAGTGACAATTTTTAACTCATTTTTTCTTAACATACTTTAAAGATTTGGACACTGATTTCCCTTGCGCAAACATGGAAAACAAAAAGGAAAACAATTAGATAAAAAACCAAACAAACACAAAACCCCTGGTATTACGGAAAGAAATTAATATATTGTAAATAGAAATCCTCCATCCCTTACAGAGAATGACCCATCCAACCCTTTTTAATACTTTTGTCTTCTTTTGTGGAGTTTAGCAGATAGTTTGAGAAAATGTCTCAGTATATATTATATCTCCACTCTAGCTGTTTACTATTAGTCATTTGCTCTAGACATGCTAATTTCTCATTAGAAATGGAACTTTTAAAAAAGAATCCAGAATTAAAATCTGAAAGAAAAATATTGAGCATAGAATCTGAAATGTATGTTTTTCTAATGTTTCTAAACAATCCTCTAAATAACTGAAAATCCTTATAACCTGTAAATTGCAGAATCACAAACCCAGACAAACTGCCATTGCTATTCACAATATTATTCCCCATTATTTTTATTTTTTAAATGCCACCTCTAATCATCTTTCTCCCATCATAACATTGCCCTGTCATCACTTTCCTTCCCTTCCTCCAGGCAAACGTTGATGTAGGAAACACACGACAAATTTTGTGCTGAAAAACAGCTGGACAGTTTTCAAGGGGTTTTTTTAACAGCATATTTTATTTCCTGATCACCTTCTACCTTTGACATTTGTGATATTCTTTCCTATATTTTTACTTCAGATGACTTTTTAAAAATTTGAAGTTAAAATAAAAAAATTCTTCAGGGTGTGTATCGTGAGTTATGAATACAACCCAGGTTATTTCCTTGCAAATTTCTATGACCGAACTTCCATGATTTTTTTTCCTGCATTTCAATCAATCCTGAGAACAGCTGAAATGCTGCACATTTTAACCTGGCATTAAGATTAGACAGGAAAAAAAAACCCAAACAACAAAAACAAACCAAAACCAACCAAACAAAAAAACCCCAACAAAAGCAAACCAGTTACTTCATTCACAATTTTTTATCATCTGCAGGAGTAAAAAGTAACTTTCAGATAGATGCCTGACATGGACGTTGGCTTCGAGGACCCTGCAATACTGCAATTTGCTGATTCTGATAACAAGCCCATCTGAGAGTCTTCAAAGAAAAGCAGGTTAACATTTCACCCGGAGAACAATAAAGACAGAACCAGCTCTGGGTGAGACCAGCCAGTCAGTGACTCCTTTCCAAAGTTTGATTATTCGGAACTTTTACGATGTCAGTAACAACAACCCAAGCAGCACGAGAATGATGTTTATCAGCCCAAATCAGCTGCAAAGGGAGCGGGAAAGAACACGATGCGAGCCCCGAGGGGCTTCCCCAGAACGGGAGGTCTCTAGAGCAGCTCCTAAAGGCAGGTTTGACCATAGAGCCACCCTCCAGCCGCTGCTGGAATCACCGCGATGGAAGAGAGAAAGCAAAAAGAGAACAACAACCAAAAAAACCCCATAAAATCCCTTTGCCAGGAGCTCGCATAACGGCGTTATAGATTGGAAGAAAACTCGTATGTTTTAGCTGCTACTAGGGGCAAGCGAATTAGAGGTTACACAAAAACCAACAACAACAACAAGAAGGAAGGTGTCCCCGGCTTGGTGCCGACGTGCGGCAGGTTTGGGAGGTGGCACTGCCCGGGCGCTGCTGGGCTGGGTGTCCCCGCAGGGTCCGGGTACCGCCCGGGGCAGCGCAGGGACATCCGAGCGCAGCCCCGAGCGCATCCCCCAGCGCAGCCCCGAGCGCATCCCCCAGCGCAGCCCCCAGCGCATCCCCGAGCGCATCCCCGAGCGCAGCCCCCAGCGCATCCCCCAGCGCATCCCCCAGCGCAGCCCCCAGCGCATCCCCGAGCGCATCCCCGAGCGCAGCCCCCAGCGCATCGCCGAGCGCATCGCCGAGCGCATCCCCCAGCGCAGCCCCGAGCGCAGCCCCCAGCGCATCCCCCAGCGCAGCCCCCAGCGCAGCCCCCAGCGCATCCCCCAGCGCAGCCCCCAGCGCAGCCCCCAGCGCAGCCCGCAGCGCAGCCCCCAGCGCAGCCCCGCCGCGGGGCTCCAGCGATCGAGGCAGCGCCCCAGGCACCGTGCGGGCTTGTTCTCCCTGCGGGAGAGAGCCGGGGAGCCTCCCGGCTGCTTTCCCGGCGGGATAGAGCCTGCCGGGGAGCGGGAAGGGAGGGAGGGCCGGCGGCGCATCCCAGCGGGACCTGCCCCTGCCCGGGGCGCTCGCTGACCCCGCTGCGGTTCAGGCCGCCACATCCTTCCCCCGGTGCCAGCCCCGCTGCCCTCGGGGCCAGAGCGGGGAGGAGGGATGAGCGCCGGCGGTGAGATGCTCCGGGGCTGCGGCACACTCGGGGTGAGAAGGGGAAGGCTCCCTGTCCCCCAGAGCCAGCGCCTGCGGCTCAGCCCGTGAGCCCCTTGCAGGTCGTTTTGGCACCTCTCGAAGCCACAAGAACTTTTGGCTGCAAAATTTGTTTGCAGAGAGTGGTCTCTCTCTGAAGCAACGCTCGCTTTGACGCCACAGTCGCAGGTTGCCAAGAAATCTTTACAAATTTTGGAGGTATAAAAAAAGAGCAGCGACAAAGCCCCCCAACCCTTCAGCTGCAAAGCAGCACAAAACCCGGGCTGTGCAATCAGTGTTGGAGCTTTCCTCCTCCCCCTCTCCCTACCCTGAAAAGAAGGGGAGAGAACATACATGGTGACATGAAACACTTCAGAGAAAAGCAAACAAATATTGGCTTCTCTGGAGAATCACAAACGCAATGATACCATAATGCTAGCAGTTTATTTTTCACTGCCTCAGGCTGCTTGGCAGAACGTCACAGCAAAATCATCTAGGCATGAGAGATTAACCGATGTCTATTTTGCTATAAGGCTCTTCTCTTGAGGGACTTTTACACCTGCTGAGGAATGCTGCTTCCCAATCACGGCGGAGCCACGGCCCCAGGAGAGAACCCCCAGCCTTTGATAGGTGGGAGCAGACATGTTCCCCAGCCAGCTCCCGGCATGCAGGTTGGCTGCAGGAACCAGCCACGCACCGAGCTGAGCTCCAGCTGCAAAGACCTTCACCTCAACCCTCTGAGCAGCAACCCGAAACGCACGGCGGGGCGGCTCGCGAGGGCTCCGGCCGAGTTACACACACAGGCTCGCGGCATCCTTGGGCTCAGGAGTTACACACACAGGCTCGCGGCATCCTTGGGCTCAGGAAAATTTTCTGGTGCAAATCCTGGGCTTGGCTGAAGACTGAAAATTCCCCCTCTGAGCTGGGGTTTCACTTAATGTACGTCAGAGGAATTAAACGTCTCGCTTTAAGTGGTGAATGCGTTACGGAACAGGTGGATTTGCTGTCAGCACAGTGACATGTCTCTGCACAGCCTGAAGTAACTGCTCAAACACAGTATTTCTGTCCCCAGGTAGGACCAGCCAGCACCACTATCCCCTAGAAATGATTTTTTTGTCCTTGATTGGTTTCTTTATCATGCAGGCAAATGTGAATTTAGTATGAGTGAAATGAATTAGTACCGAGAGAACGAGGGAGACAAGCAATCTCAATAGAGCTGTCAGTCAGAGCTCCTGTCCCATCCCCCAAAGCTTTTACTTAAGTTTAAAAGCAGTAGGACAGCCTCCATCTGAAGTTCCCTCCCTGCTTATTTCAAGGCCAAGTGTTGGAATTTTATTATCCTATACCAAGAACTGTTTCTGTAAACTCTTCCCCAAAAGAACATTGAAACCATTCGCATCAGTTTACTTAGCTGGCTACAGAATAGTTAGGGTTTTTTAAATCTACACTAAATTAAAAAAAAAAGAGAGGAAAACTCACTATAAAATTGACTCTCTAAAATAGGTTTACTTTCCCCCAGGCAAACAAGCACTTGCACCCATTTTGATGGCATCAATTGCTTCTGCCATATCCTGAGATTTCAGATTCCAAGATCACAAACACTCCCTGGCACAGCAGCACAAAGCCCACAGCTGGCAGAGCCACACAGTGAAATGGTCACATGGAAATCTGGAAGAAATCATGTCCCACTTAAGGAAGAAATACTATTTATATCAGCCATTATTTAACAACAGTAAAACCACTTATATGAAGTGGTGAAAAAACATGTTTTTAAAAGTGTCTGAGACTCATCAGGTCCTTATTGCAAGTGGTGTCCAGGACCTGCAAAAATTGGTCCCGTGACTGAGCCGAACATCCTCTGAAAAGCACACGAAGAGTAATACTTATGGTCCAGATTTTTGACAGGTTTAAAAACATTTCTGTTCTTGATGGGAGCTTGCAGGTGCATTAAATATCTGTAACAAACACCCTCCTCAGCAATGCTAATTGGCGCCGATGCCCACAGCCCATTGCACACAGTGCGTGGTCCGTGTGGTGTGGGAGCTGCTGTGCCACCCCACGGCCCTCCTGCTGCAGCCACAGCTGCCCCTGCCCCCAGCGGGCTGGAGACCTTCCCAAGCACAGCGTAGGCACCTGGAATTAATATCACAACAATCCACACGTAAAGCAGGCTTGCATGCAGAAGCCAAACGAAGAGCTATGCTTTTGTTCAGAGATGAGGCTGGCAGCGCAGTTCGGTGCCAGCCCATCTGACTACCAGCGCTGTCTGCTCCTTTACCCTCTCGTGGGTTACGTGCACTCCTCATATCCTGCCTCCTTCTTGACTTCTGATGCCTCTGGGGCATGAGCAGCGCTTTGCTCTTGCTTCACACAGCACCCAGCACAGTGGTATAAATAACCAAAACGAATGAATCAGTGCCACAAACAGCCCTTGTCTGCAGGGATCTGCTGAATCAGCAATGCTTCCCAGGGGAGGTGTGTTTCATGAAGGCTCCAACAAATGTGGAAAGGCTGAGCACGAGGATGGCCTTACAGACAGTGCCACACAGATGATTGGAGCTTCAACTGCAGTTGGACCAAGGGTTGGACTTGATCTCAGAGGTCTTTTCCAACCCAATCGATTCTATGATTCTATCATTACACAAGGACTGTTCTTGGGAAGAGGTATCTCCCTGTCCCAGGGGATTCTCAGGGCCATGGGCACTCCCTTCCCAACCTGCCTTCGGAGCAGGGTCTGTGAAGACCCTCAAAAGCCCCCTGAGCCAGCAGGAGCAGCTGCTCCCAGACCCACACGGCACAGACGTGGCACCTGCCCAGCTGGTTTTGGGGTACCAGCCTGAGGCTGTGCCTGTTTGCAGCTGGGAAAGGCCTTAGCTGAGATGTGGAGGAAGGTTTGAATTTACTCCTCTGTCCCGCCCAGCAAAGAGCTCTGTGTGTCCCCTCTGCCAGGGCTCCTGCTAGGGGCAAGCAAGACAGGACTGGTGTGCACTGATCCCATTAAAGGAAATGGGAATTGAGAGCCAAATTGTCCTTGGAAAATCTTCTCCGGGTCACCCCTACCTTGGTTCCAGGTCAGCTGGAGGAAAAAAAACAGTCAAAAGGAAATAAAAGGAAATAGGCAATTCCACTGAAATTGGCTCAGGTTGTCCTTAAGTATCTCCTTCCCTCGCTGTTCTTTATTGTGCCCCAAGCACAGACAACGCTCTTCCCAAGGCCAGCAGACAGTGCAGGGGCTGCCCTCCTGCAGCAGGTGCATGCAGGGCCAGGGGCAGCTCCAGCCTGCTCTGGGGGTCCAGGGAAACTCAGCATCGGGCCCGGGAGAGCTTTACTGCTGCCACAAGAGAGTGTTTTAACAGGTTGTCCTGGGAGACTAACTGCATTTCTAATGTATGCAAAGAAAAAAAAGAGAAAAAAAAGCCTAGAGAGAGAACAGAGCCCAGCGACAAGCTGATTTGTCACTCTCTGAAATGCAAGAGTTCTTTAGGACAGGATTCTTAAGCCCTAGCTTGTAAAAAGCTGTTTGTTTTGCGCTGACCTTCTCCTTTTATGTAACATGATAGGCATGCTTCAGCAAGTCCTGAATGCAGCTAAACATATGTCGTCAGCTGTGCATTGCTGCCCCTTCTATTAAACTGGATTTGGGGAGCATATGTGGGAATGGGCTCGCCACAGACACTCTGGGGAAATGAAGGAATACGGGGCAATTAGCAAGAGCAATCCCCAGACCCCTCCGCTTAAGCCTCCGTAGGAACTACAAAGACTTATCTCGTGGGCATGGAAACAATTAAGGTCAACAAGTAATCGTGGAAAAGGAAACTTTAAAAACAAGAACATGGTAAATGACCTAGTAAACAGCCTGTTGCCCCCCTCGCAGACCTGGCACGCATTTCATCTGCGGTTCACGTGCACAACCTCGCTGGGTTTTGCCTCCCCAGCCCCCCTCACATAATGACTTCCCTTTGCAATTTCCTGGAGGAAGTTGCTGGAGCGATCTTCTAGTGATAAAAATAAGCCATAGTGATTCTTAATTTTCAGTCAAAGAATTCTCCTAATCTCCTAATTAAGGAGCAAATGGCAGCAGTGTCCCTTAGAAAGCATCAATGGCACCAGCAGCCTTTGCAGGAGAATGCAGTTATTCTGGAGGAGAGAAGTAACTTATGGATCATTTGGCCAGATGGGTAATACCCTGCCTCGGATTCCTTCTCAGAGGTACACACAGAAGGACTATTTTTGACAAGAGAGTTTCTTCGCAAGATTTTCTTTTTTTTTTTACAGGTCATTAGTGTTGGAAAGGAGACATTGTTGCATCCTTTCTCACAACTTCAGGAGCATTAATTGAATTGTGAAGCGTGAGCCGTAATTGGTTGCCCAGGCTCTGTCACTCATTTTCTCACTTCTCTCTCAGGCGGGCGGGACAGAATTTCTGAGGGTTATGATGACACCAGGGAGTTCTCCAGGGTTTTGTGTATTTGTTTTTATCAGTCTTACTTAACATATGGTATTTACACATCCTCTTGACGAACACTTGATTGCTGACCTGGAACGCGGCGCTCGAGTGACTGCTGCCAGCTTGGAGCTCCTGACTTACATGTGGAACAGGCACTGTACCACGTCAATTTAAAACACGGCTCTCCACCCAGTCAAGAAGCAGCAATTTGCTGAGGGAGCCCCTCAGCATGGACAGGGAAGGGAAAATTGAGGTTTCTGGTGTGTGAAGGCCATCAGTTGCCCCCCAAATACAGCACGACGACACATAAAACCTGCTTGAGTTCAAGTAACACCAGAGCCTGTCTCTACAGTAAACCAAACACAGATCTTTCAGTATCTTGTCTGCATTTATATACTGGCCAGATCAATAGGATGGTCTGTGTCTTTTTAGCTGAAAAACAAATAGAATTCATGACTGAGTTGGACCCCGGGTCCAACAGCAAGCCATGCTTATTTGCTCCTTTCTTCCTTTCATCATCACAATTTACCTCAGCAGTTAATACAGCAGTTTGAGCCATGAGGAAAACACAGATAAGATTGTATTAAAAAATCATATTAGTTTTGCAGCATGATGCAAAAACCCCCTTTAACCACAGATTTGCAGGACTTGACTTCTGTTAGTTCATCATATGAATCAAAGGACATAGTTAAGAACAGGTAGAAAACTGGTTTTGTGCAAGTATCTTCTGCTCTTTGTTTGCCTGCTTACCACATCATAGTCTCATCCTAAAAATGCATTCATTCAATGTCACAAATATATCTAAAGTCCTTGTCACTTGTTTCTACTGCAGGGTACTCACAAGATGCTTTTAGAGAAAGTACTCAAGCAGTAGATGACCTGAGGCTAAATCCAGCATACAGTGACAGTAACAAACTATGACATCTGTCACAGCTCTTCTTGCATAGACCTATAATGATTGCTCTGACCAGAGAAGAAGACCTCTGAAGTCAGTAACTGAATAATGCTAATGATACTTCATAAACATCACAGTTCAAATATAATGATGCATTTCTCTGAAGAAAGATGCTGAGAGGGGTCTGACTGGCAGATATTTACCCCCCACCCCCTCCATTTTTCTGTCCATAAACAACCTTGTGAAGTGCTGCGGGCAGGGAGCACTCCTTTTATGCATCTCAAACTGCAGCAGTATCCAACAGAAGGAAGACATGTGTCAAAGATGTCAATAGAGATGATATAATTTCATCTATGTGTTTTTGGCAACAGTCTGTATCTATTAAATAATGGCACATGGGAATCGTCTGGTTGCATGTACAGCACCACTTGAACTTCAGCAGCAGTAATTCTTATTGTTTTATGTCTGTAAGTTCTCTGGGGCAAGGAATGTGCCCTCCTCCCCACCAGGACTAGTAGTGAGCTATATTTTTGTGATGTTGCAGATTAGAGCAGAGGAGATCAGGTGTGCCAGGTGTGCAGCTCCCCAGACGGCTCAGGCGATGCACCAGTGAACCAACAGCCTAAATAGGCGAGACAGACAACAGAAATATCATCCCATACTCGGAGCTGATGTGCAGAGAGGTGACATATCTTGCCCAGGGTCACAGAGAGGGCTGTGTCAGAATGCAAACCCTGATCTCCCTAATCCCAGTCCAGTGCCTCTGTTAGAAATTGTTTCCTAACCACTGTACTGAACATACTTGTAGTATTTTATATGGGGCTTCGCCTAATGCTGCTGTATCAGATGTGTGGACAGCTGTTTCAGAAGGAAATGTTTGTACTATAAATTATTATTTTTGAAGATGTGACTCTAATAACAGTTCCTACGTGTTCCTACTTTCCCATTAGCTACAGCTGAACCTCAAAACTGGCCGATGACTGACAACTGTTATACAGGGCAGTATCCCCATGTCAACATATTCACAACACCTGTCATCACTTCTTGTCAGTAATCTTGATCTAGTTATGATTTAATTTATGCCTCGTGTGTCATGAGCCAGCACTTAATTTTTTTCAAAGCCATCAAGTGAACTCTTTCGTTCATCAGCCTCATTTCTTTGACAGATGCTGAAATCAGACTGTTTTGTGAGCAGCTCATACCACTCTGGCAAATCAGTAAGGTACCAGCACCAGTGCTAGCAGCTCCCAGCGCCGGGACCCTCGCTATAATGGGAGCAGCGATACAAAATTCCCTGCAGGAAGGAGAGGAGGCCTGACAGCACACGCAATTCACACTCACATTGCGCTAATGACTGAGAAATTGTGACAACGCAAGGCTGCATTTTGAACTGTTGCTGAGCGTGCCGAGCTCTGCTTTAATTTCAGCGGATTCCCAACACGAACTCTGCTCGTGTGCTTTGGGCAAGATTCTCACCACACGTCGTCTTCCCGCAGCGACAGTCGCTCACACCCACCGGTGCGCGCCCTGAAACGCAGCCACCGAGTTGTCTCCTCACCCTCAGCACCACGACAAGGAAAGCGTGATTCGCTCCCCAAATGGAAAGGTCATTGTGAAATTAAAAGATAGGATGGCGTGATCAAAAAAGTCTTTTTGTTGGAAGTTAGTATCAGCTGCTCTTCTGTCTGCAAGGCGTCCCTGCCACAGGGCGTATCTCAACGCCTAGAGCGCTTCCAAATTTAAAACATCAGGCTGAAAAGGGTCACCCAGGGAGTAAAGGACATTCACATAACTTAGTTTCACTTGTTGGTATCAAAAAAATGACAAGAGCCAGGTCTTCATAGTATTCTCCCACTGTTGAGTACCATATACAAAAACAACCAGGAGCTTCTAACTGAGCAAGAAAACACACTGCCCAAGGTTTCCAAGCAGCGAAAACCCTCAATGACTGAAAAAAGACTGAAGAAAATACACATTTTAAAGGAAGTAGAGCAAAGCCGGAGACTTCAAGGAGCCACCTGAGCTGACCATTATCATACAGTAAATTTGCAAGACTCACAGTGCAGGGAATCTCCCCTGAATTACCAAGAGTTTTCTGGGAGGGACCAAATGACCTCCAGATGTTCCTTCTGACTTCATATGCTCTGTAATTCCGAGATCATTGAGAGTGACATCACGTCGTCTCCCTCAGCTCTCACTGGCCCATTCCATCAGGCCCTTGGACTTGTGTATGCACAGTTTGTTTAAATATTCCCTAACCTGATCCACCTCCACCAAGAGAAAGCCTTCCTTTGTAAGGATTTTCCCTCTGACCCCAGGACCTGGGATTTCTGGAGGCAGATCTTACCATTTCATACTGAGCCAAAGAATTCATCGAATTGCTTGGTCTCTCTTTCAAGTTCTTTGTCATCAGGTCCCCTTCCCGTCCATCTCCAGAATAGCTTTGGCTTTCCTAACTCCATCACTGCATGCTGGGATGGTGTCACCTGTCCCAGCTCCCACCTCTTGGATACTTCTGAAACCCATCAAAAGATGAATGCAGAAATAATCTGTATTCACTCAGCTGAATAAACTGCTCTTGGCTTGGAAGACACCTCTTTGGCTGTATGTGTTCACAAACTGGGTTTATTTTTCAAATACCTGAGCCGGTGCCAAAAGAGACAACCCATAAAAGCTGCCATTTAAGGGCTGTACCAATTACTGCTGGGAGTGCCATAAAGGCGTCACAGCCAACAGCTGATTAGATCCCAGATGAAATTCACAGTTACAAATCCCACAACAATTGCCCTCACCGAGTTTGTGGCACCACGTGCCTCAAGTCAGACTGGGAGGGAGCAAATAGATCAACCGAGTCATCTTTCTGCCAATAACTTCACGTAACTTGTGTCATTTGAAAAGCAGCTCCAAATTAAATCTGAGGTGATACCTCAGCACTGATCCTTATGATCCACGGACTACAGAAATCCAGCTCTGGATTTGGATCTGAACAACCCAGCTGAGCAGCCTCTCTGGAGCAGGACAAGTGCCCCGAGATGTCAAATGCAGGTGCATCAAACCTTCTGTACAAACTCTTACAAAACTCAGAACCCAAGACACGCTCTTTCCAAATTGTGGTAGGCTCGATCAGTAGCACAAGACAACAATGCAGCTAATGAATTCTTTTCACATAGCACAAATCAATGAGCACTTCCACTCCACAAGACCTAAGAGAGGGAAAATAGTAGGCAGATGCTTGGATAGAAATGAAAGATCAGGTAAGAGAGATCTAAAAGCCATCCTCCTCCTCAGCAGGTCTGTATTTTATTTCAGCCTCACAAGTGTGAAAACTTGCATTTATTTTATAACCATAAGCAAAGATTTAGATTTACGTACTGACTGACCAATAAAGAGATGCATTTAAAATACAAGAATTAATTCAGAAGTAAAGGTAAAGACTATTTTCTGTATTTTAATTTATCCTAGTAAGACTTGTGGAAAAAACCAAACTGGAACTTTTCTTGTGACATCACATTCACCAAAATCTTTTGAAAGTGGAAGAACACATAGCTTCCAACACTGAAGACAAGCTTTAGCACAGCTAAAAGGGTGCATAAATATTTGTAATCAGAACTTCTTTGTGCTGACCATAAACCAATAAAGCCAATGATTACATACATAGCATACACACACACACATATATATATACCGGGACTGCATTTATCCCTTTTGCTAAACTACTTCCTTTTAGGGTGAAAGGTCAGACTAATCAGACAGAAATTAACTGCAGCTGGAAAAAAAAAAACTTTAGAAAGAAAATGCTTAAAATAATTGCATTGCTTTTTTTTAAACCACATTATTGCTCCTCTCAAAGCCCAGCACTTGGCATGTGTGCAAATGCAGCAGAGTGAGCTGCTAACGAAAGGGAGAATTAGAGAGGAAGCATTCCCTCAATTAATCCAAATCCATATCTGGACATACATGGAGACAGCAAATAGTCGGAGGTTGCTTGGTAAACAATCACGTATGGGTAGTAGCCATGTTACCTCTTCACACATGTCCAACAGAAAGCAACAGGCTGCTTTTTGTGCCCAAATAAATGAGAGGCTTTAAGTAAAACAATTTGCAGCACCACCCACTCGAACAACAATATTGTCATGGTTTCGCTTCACCGCTCCGAATGGCCATGCAAGTTTTTGCCTGTTTGGAAATGTAATGTCGAAGCAACTTCTTGTTTTAATTTAAGCAAGCAGAAGCTGCCAGCCATTTTTGCTTTCCAGCCAAGGAGAATTTATCTTACATGTTTATTAAGTCATCATCTAGTTAATTACAATCATTTTGTAAATAGTGCAGCAGAATGAAGGCAGCCACCGAGCACTGTTCAGCTAAAACTGATAGGGGACACAAATGGAGCACAGTCACTGTCACTCCAGTGGTACTGGTGGAAATACCTGAATTTACAGCCCACGGATGTTTTCCCTGCCAGAGACTCTGTTATAAATATTAGGTGTGTTTTCTCCAGCCAGGATTGTCTCATCAAAACTCCTATCCATCTTCCAAACTGGTATTTTCTCTCAAAGTAGCTGCTCCTGCTGGTGTTTTTCTGCCCATGGTTGTTTGGGTAGAGAAGGGGAAATAAATTACAGGGTAAATAAAGCACAAGGGATGGAACTTCATTTACAGAGCACAAATGTAAAAAGAAAAGTTTGATCGACTAACACTTTTATTGTGCTTGGGTGAAACCCTCCCTGCCCAAAGCTTTTAACCTTAAAATAGTTCATTTGGTTGAGTTTTTTAAAGCAGATTGATAGGGAAAAGCTAAGGTGTTTTTCTCTGGAGGATGAGATCTGATTTTATTGACTAGATAATAACCTACTTCTCTTCTTCACATGACACTGTAATCCTATTAAATTGAGGAGTTAAAGAGCTACTCCCTCCTTGTTCTAACAGAAGAGAAGAAATAGGCAAATTCTGCTCTTAAATGTAATTGTAAAGAAAGTTACTCCAAACATTCAGCAAAGCAAAAACCCTGACAGAGCAGATTTTGGCGCTCCATCAATTTTCTGAACGCTACTTTACATATAAAAAGTTACACTGGCTTAACAAAATTATGCGGTTTAAAAATAGATAATTAAAGCAATACAGCTTTATGTGAAAATACCCTTGAAATAAACTTAACCTGGTTTATAGGAGTTTAGCTGCATTGGTTAATTTACAACGCAGCTGTAAATTGCAGTGAAAATGGTTGGCAGCAGCAGTCTACAGCATAGTTACTTATATCAGCACAATGGTTTACGTGAGCTCAGTTTAAACACCATCTTAAACCACATCAATATCCATGCTGAGTCAAGCTCTTGCATCCTCCTCTTCTCATTTTATTAGTTTTTCTAGCCCAAATGCAAAAACTTAAAACATAATTCAATACATAAAGGTATATCATAACAGAAGTCAAAGTCAAGACACTTGGACACTGGCTGAAATCCATAATTTTTTTCCTTTACCTGCTCTGACATCCAAATACAAACACAATTCCAGTATATGTTATTTCCTCTGCCCGTGACAGAAGTCCCCTGGAAGGAGCTTATGGTGCCAGAGTGAGCCTGCTCAGGTGCACAGAACCCCACGGTCCCAGGGCTCCTGGCCAGAGCAGCTGCACAGCAGCACAACACTTAAGCAGGTGCTTAACTTTAATTACCTGCTTACAATCTGCAGGCCCCAGAAGTTTATGAGCCTTTACGACAGCTTCTGTTGTAAATCCCAATCTTTGACTTTCCCAAAACAGGAGAAAATGGAAGCGCAGGGACAAGCCTTGCTCTGAGATAGGAATCAGCAGCTTGTGGTGGATGGGGAGCAGCTGCTCTGAGACCCTGAAAAGCCAGAGGATCAATTCTGAGCTGTCGCCTGCCATAGCTGGAGCAGCTTTTGGCTTCTGGTAGAGCTCGTCCATCACCTGCTGCACTGCACAGCTCAGCTGAGGGGACTCCATCACGTGTCCTCTATCATCTTGCCCTGCTCTCCCAAGATGAATATATGGATGTCAGATAGGAGAAGGATCAGAATTCACAGACATGAGATGTTATTTTAAACCTTTCCCCTCTCTTTTCAGTCAACAAAGACTACAGATGCCTACACTGCTGTTTACACCAATGTTGCCTATTGTAAGTTGTAAATTAGGTTGCAAAGACATTTCAACAACTAGTAAAACTACTCACAGTTCATCTGAAATTACATTTTCAGGATTCAGAACAAGTTACCTCATCATCATAAATGACCCAATTGTCCAAAACACAATAAGGACATGTCTTAGAAAGAGACAAAGACAACATTATTTTCCTTGCTCTCTATTAATAGAGATTCCCCCAAACAGAAGAATCATTTGAGTGGAGATATATTTGGAGGCAAATAATGAATAGGTCTTCTAGTTATTCACAAGACCATACACTGTTGAGATGTAAGAGTTATTTAGATTCTTTTTCTTTTTTTTCAATTGCACACTCTTGAGTGGTTGCACATGCAATTAGCTGTTTTCTTTCAGAAAAATTAATTGCTTTGTAGAAAGCATTTTTTCCATTTTTTAAATGTGCTAAATCATTAGAGAAATGTCTAGGTGTCTCTTATATGAGAAATATATGGGAAATGAAGAAATTTTATCCTCTAGCACCATCAAGTAATCTGAATATTCAGCTGGGTCTCATCTTCACCTCATCTGGAAATAGCCTTTCTGCAGGGGGAATTTCTTCAGACAGACTCAGGTAACATAGAGCCAATATCATGTCTGCAGCCCTGAGACAGAAAGCAATTTAAAGCTACTCACAAACTCGAGCAAGAAGGTTGGAGAGTGTTATTGTTGCTGCTGGCAGTGGCTACCTGGCTGCTGGGTACACACAGGGGCAGAGCAGGCAAGGGAAAGCTCGAGGCAAAAGTGCTTTGAAAATATACATCAGCTCAACCAGAAGGGCCACGGGGAGACTGTGCTTGAGAAGGAAAACTTATTTTGTAGCAGTGAAGGCATAAACACCTCTAGATTTGCTCCGGTTTTCCAACAAGGATTAAGAAATTGTTCATTTTTTAGCTGCTCAGAAAGCAAAGGGATTTAAAATACATGTGCTATCTGTTTGCTCGTACTTGGAAGACGCTGCACTGGCAAGAGAAGGAGAAGTAATATCGTCACGAAAGAGGAGTCAAGGCTTCCTTTGGTGCCCAGTGGTTATTAACAGTTATTAAGTTGGGCAGCTTTTAAGTGTGCTGAGGATGGGCCAGGGTAAGTGGAAGCAACGCAGTCTCGTGGCTTGGAGCTGCACGTGGCCAAATTCTCTGTTTTTCCAAGAGGCAAACGAAAACCCACACGGAGCGCCCTGATGCCGTGTGATGAACACTTCAAACATCCAGTTTGACTCGTTTATGGCTGGCGTGGATATTCCCAGGCTGCCCAGCTGTGCTGCAGCTCCCAGCCCGCTCCCTCTGGAGTGACTCTGGGGCTCAGCAGCACCAGCGCAGAGGTTTTGGGGTCTCGAGTGCAGATGCAGTTTCTCCTGACCTGCAGTGAAAGGCCTGTGCAAGTGTTTCGAAGCCCGAGATGTCACCGAGGTCACTGTGACCTGACTTTCAAGCCCTTCTGGAGCGTGGCTGTGACAGCCCAGCCCAACCCAGTTCTCTCAGCACTAACTCTTGTTTCTCTCAAAACAGAGAAGAAGAAAGTTGCCAATGTTCCTGGGAGAACCAGTCAAGACCCATCTCAGTAGCTCGCAGGTAATGGATACTGTAAAGTACATGTGCCAAACACGCTTCACCTTTACTATCTTCCCTTTTTATACAGCATTTTACTTTTTATAATGATGTTTCCATTATCTCAGCCCTATCTTCCCATCCCATAGCTATAGGCCATTAGCCTTGTTTGGAAAAAAAAAATTAATTAGAATTGAAAAGGTAGAATAATATAGAAGAAAACTGTTTTCTTTGGCAGCCCTACTTACTTTATTTATATTGGCATTTCAAGACTCCATTTTAATAGAAGATGCACCCTCAACTTGCATAATATATCCTGCCTTCCCCAGCAGTAGCTCCACGGTACAGCTTGTCTGTCGTGACCTATGGTGACCTGCCATGTGCTGATTCCTCAGCCTCCTCTGGGGCAGAGGGACATGCACTATCCTGGCTTTCCATTATCCCAGGAAAAAAACCACCAAGACAAAAGCAACCAAAAAAAAAAAAAAAAAAAGGAAAAAAGAAAAAAAATAACCACCAAAAAAAAACCCAAACAAAAGCCCAAAATGATTCAGTAGAACACAAGGACAACTTTATGGACCAAACTGCTGCAGGAAAGTTGCCTGTGAATTTTAGGCTGGTATAATTTCTGAGCAGCTCCAAGAGGAGTATGAGTTGGGTTTGCAAAGGAATTTCTGCCAGGCCCCAGTTTTGTTGTTCTGTCTCCTGAAAATTCAACCTGCCAAGTGGAAGTGCTTCCACTTCTCTGTCCTGCAGTACTCAGGAGTTCTCCTGGGAAAGGGAATGCTCATTCCAAAGCATTTACTCTAAGTATGGACAGTAACGCTACTTTTCTTCTAGCAATTCCACAAGATTTCTCCAATCTTATTCTTAAATCGATCTTTCGCATTATTAGAAAATACACGAAAAAAAACCCAGTCCTGGTGGTAAGAATAGGCAGAAATGTTATGAGAAGAGGGAGTTTTAAGTAAGCTGTTTCAAAGCTCCATATTTAAATAGTGCTTCCAGAAAATTATCTGTACAATCCATGGCACTACCTGCTTGTTAGTTACCTGGGTCATCTTTGCAGAAAGGAAAACAAATCCCAATAACCATGAAATTATGAGACATAGAGGAGCAATGAGTCTTTGGTAAGAGTGCTGAGACTGAAACTGCCGCTGATAATACAACATGGACACAAGACTTGCTCACATTTACCTATATCTGGATATGTCTATAACAGTCCCACCTCCAAACCCTGTTACCAGAAAATGAATTAATTTAAAACTTGACATCAATGCCTGATGTGTTCAGTTCGTATTGTGATTAAAAGTTTGTGTATATACAGTCTGGCTTTTCAATTTGCTCATCAACTACTTGATAAACGACAGCACTGAAAATCAGACAAATAAGATGATTTGCCAATATTTCCATCTGCCTATTAAGGCTCCCAGAGCATTCCCACAGAAGTAGTTAAAAAAAAAAAAATCCAGTTTTAAAAGCAAATAGGTCAAACAAATTACATACGGAATCTGGCACTGTTAAAGAAGGACAAGTACACGCCAAGATTAATAAGTATTACCTGCTTCATTTCTGGCCACTAGATTTTTGTTAGTAATTCAAATCACGTCTGTAAAACGTGGAGGGACTAAAATTACAATTGGTGCTGGTATCCATGCCAGTTATTTTCCCTAGACATGTGGAATTGCATGAATTGCACGCTGCAAACTGCAGATGTGTTTGGCAACTTGAGTCTCAGGCAGGAAACTGTTAGCACGGCTGCCACTGTTCTGCACCTGAGACTTCACACAGCTATCGCTGCCCTCTGGTAACACCGGGAGCGTTTTACACCCTGCCACAACGAAGGAAAGCAGAAAACATGGATTCAACTTCCCAACAACCGAGAGAAGATACCGAGTTTGGGGTTTTTTCCAAGTAGTAGCACACGCAAGCAGTCCAGTGAGCTATTCCATGGGATGGCAGGAGCTGGCAGCTTTGCTGGGTTTCATCAGACAACGCCAGTCCCAGCACTCATCTCGCAGATTATGAGCTCTGGGTAGCAATCCCAGTGCTTTAACACTGCCTTATTTCAGGATGCAGGTGATCCCTTAGGCTCAGAGAAAGAGGGACATGCCCTTGGCTAGTCCAGCGTTCCTCAGAGTCCACGTTTTGATAACTCCTGACTCAGTTCCTCAAAGCCTCCACGTGCTACGGTGGGATTTTGTGCCATGAAATGGGGGTTCATTAAGGGAAATGTGCTGGACTTCAGGCACTGTCACTTGCTTTTTTGTGCATTAAACCTACGGGGCTTCCCACCACGATACGTTTGTCCTGTGCTGTGCTGTCCTCACCAAACACGGTTCACATCAGAGGCCCTGGGATTTTCAGCAGCCAGCGTCGGCCCTTTGCCATCGCTCGGTCACCCCTGGGCGCCCCATGTCCTGCTGTTCCCCCAGAGGGTCTGTGACGGACCCAGGAGCAGCAGAGCTCTCCTCTGCCAGCTTTACCCCCCAGGTCAGAGCCCGCACCACCCCTGGAAAACAGAAGACTTTGAGGGAGGGGGAAAAAGTGCAAAAACCTGCTAAGACAGATAATTTCCCATTTGCACTCTCCCACCCAGAGTCTGGCAAAAGGAATACCTTCAAGTCGCAGATGCAGGTACTTTCTAAAAGCAAAATTAGCTTTTCCTGAAGGAGCTCTGGGCTCCTCTCGGAGCCTCCTCCAGGGCGGGGGAGAAGCCCCTCAGTGGCAACACTTTCCGAGCAGAAAGTGTGTTTCAAAGTAGGGCTTCAGAAGTAACTAAAACTCTTTTGACAACAATGAAAGTAATAATGAACTTTCTTTTCGTGTCAGTTTTGCTCTGTTAGTTGCTCGATAATGCGATGCTCTATAAATGGCTTGAAAGCAGATTCCTTGTCAGTGTGCGGTGCCCGGGGGGAAATGCGAGCGCTCAGCCCTCACAAGTAATTAAAGATAATCAGGCAAAAATGTGAGGGTCTGTTGTACTCCGCATTCCAAACCCCACCTACAACAGGAACAGCGCTCAGAATGATTATTTAAATTGCACCTTTTTCCAGAGGATCGGTGGGGGACAGGACTTGCAATTGTTTGTTTGCTGGTGCTGCTGCGCTCCCAGAGAACAACTAAAAACCGGTTTCAGGAGGATCGATACTGACCAAAACACGCTTGAAACTCTGAACTGGCTTTTGCGTTTTCCTGCCTCCGACAGATTTCTATCAGCAATGTTTACCTTCAGGTATATTAAATGGCAGAGCCAACCTGCTGCATCTCCTCAAGTGGGATTAATTTACCACAGAATATTTATAGGAACAAATAACAGCTCTAACAAATAAAAGAATAATAATTCTAATAACAGTATATATACCAGGGAAGGTTTCCCAAGTACTTAATGGACAACAACTCCCTCTGAAACTTTATTTATCATGAGGAGCAGCGAGAGTTACAGGCTGGCAAATAACTTTGAAAAAATCAAGCCACTTATTCAGGTGCAGACTCAGCAAAGGAACTGCTGAGTGTTGGGCAACTCGGTGAATCTGGTTGAGACTGTCTTTCATTTCTAGCGCTCTTTGAACTCCCTGGCACAAGTCCTGCCCGCCGTACTCGGGGCTGCCAGCCCTGGCCACGCCGAGCTCTGCCCCAGCTCCAGGTGTGAGAAGCTGGAAGGGTGACAGTGACAAACGGGAGGGCCCAGAGCAGGGGCTCACTTGGGATGGGCCCAGAGTGAGGATGGACTCTTTGATGGACACAGCAGGCCATGGAGCCACGGAAAGCAAAGCCACACCGAGACAGCCCAAGCGAGAGCGGCGGGAGGCGGCAGCCAGGCACAGCCCCAGCCCCCAAAGGAAGGGGCCAGTGCCCACCACTGCCTTGCACTGGGCACCCTCTGTCCCCCCGGCACCAACCGGGCGTCAGAAAATCCGATTTGCCCTGCTCAGGGCTCTAATTCCCAAGGACAAAACCCCCATTGACTCCGTGGGGCAGGCGAGGCCAAAGGAAGACAAAAGTGGGATGCGGAGAGGAAGGGAAATCCGGGGGGATTTGGTGATTCCTGAGCGCCAAGAACGTGCAAGTGGAGAGCGTGAAATGCTGAGGCTCCTGTCGCCTCCCCGGCCAGAAAGCTCAGCACTGCTGGCTCCAGTTTGCATCTGGAAAATGTGCTTGTGAAACCAAACAGTGTCCGAGGTTTGGCACCGCTCAGGAAAGCACACAGTGAGTGTCTTTGAGGGCAGTGACCAAGCCCTGGGCAGGTTGGGGTGGTTGCTGCCAGGTTTATCAGAGTTAACCAAAGAAGCAAAATAAAGGAACCAAACGATTATGGCGAATAATCCATGACACACCGAAAGATGCTTCATCAGGGCTTTCCAGACTTCTTCAATTTGTGGATCTCAAACAATTTTCTAAACTGTTAGAAAGACCTGGCACACAGACCCAGGTACAGAGAATTTACTGTTCCTGACAACAGCTTTTGCTTTTAGTAGGCGCTTTTTTTGTGGATTCCTTTGAAGTAGCCAAGAAAACCACATCACTGCATCCATGATTCCACAGGCAACAGAAGATCATCAACTTCCAATCTATTTTGTCTAGTCATTGCACATGTTTGTTTCTCCCACACTCCGCTGATGCGAAGCTTAACACTCAAATATTACCAGTTAAATACAAAACAAAACAAAACTGTTGATGCATTATTTCACAATAAGTAATATAAACCCATGAATAATGGGTTCCAAATGATGTAAACATGTGTTTAGAGTACTGCTTAGAGCACTGATGCTGACCTAGATTTGACCTTCCCAAGTATCCACAATCTATTCCTTCTTTAAAAATAAAAAGTGTTGCCTAAAGGAAAGATTGTGTTGTCTTCACAAATGATGAGTGAGGATTCCATGTGACCGCAAACAACAAAAAATACTGTACAGGTCATAATTAAAATGACCTTATAAAATATCCCATGGAAAAATATTTTCCAAGAGACTGGATTCCATTGAATTTTGTATAGACCACACACTTTAATCCTGGTCCTACTGAAGTCATTGAGAGTTTTTCCATTGACTTCGATGAGTCCATGGTTTGGCCTTCATTAGCCATGCATGGAGCATATCATAAAAACAAACATCAAACCCGAAAACTGGTCTAAAGTTCCCTAAAAAGCATGCCCACAGGGAGCGCTGGGGAAAAACACACAGAACATTTCTGGAGCGAGCGAGTTTGTAAAGAATATTATCCTGCCTAAAAAAAATCAAAAAGAAGTCTGAGAAATTTAATTTAAGCCATATGGATGCACAAAGCATATAATTAATAAGGAAATGATGCCGATTGCCAATATAGACCTCTGAAATCAGCCACAACGAAATCTCGTTATGTCAGGACTGTGGCAGCCTGGATTCCAACGAGGAACGCGGAGCATGACACAATCCATATAATGTCATTAACAGCACATTCCTACCAAATTCTGCGCAGAGACAGCGTCGCATCTTTTCAGCCTGAAAAAGGAGTACGTCGGCACAAGATGCAATTATTTTAATTCAGACTTTTAATGATCTACGTAAAGACAACAATGGGCTGTTTGTTATCATCTGAACCGGGGTTCGACGGAGACCTCGAGAGCCACCAGCGCGGCACCGGACGCAGGGCGGGCACGCACAGACCCACTAAACTAATGGAAAATTAGGCAGAGACTTAAAATCCACGCTCTTTGGTTTCTTAAAAGTGGCCTCTGTCTGCCGGCATTGTCGGCAGGCAGCGCGGCCGGGAGCACGCACGCCGCAATTAAACCGCCCGGCCCCCAAAGTCCCGCACAGAGATGTTGCATCTGTCCAACTCGGCGTCAGGCACTGAGAGCGACTCAAGTCCTGCCAAATCGAGTGTGACCTTCAATCTGCCACTCTCATGGTGAAAGGCGGCCAAGTAAATTACTTGGCCTTCTCTTTCTATTGAGGGTGAATGCGAGCGGGTCGGCGGGACCTGCCGCCGTCCATCCCCAGTGGCACCCCACAGTTTACACAACCCGGGCTGAATGCCATAAAAGAGGGGCTCCTTTCACCGGGGGCCCGCATGCAAAAGAGACGCCCATTAGATCATAGTAATTATTCCATTGACATCACACAGTGCCACAGTGGGACGTGAAGGACTCATCAAACACTTCTCTTCAGCGGGGCCCGGCTGCTAATGAGGCCCACTGGCGGCTTTGTGCCTCCCATTTACTCATGGCCCTGCCTGCCTGCCAACAACAGCTCAGCCCCGCAGACAGGCTGCCCCTTTCAGAGCCATTTATTCCCTGCCCAACCTCTGACCTCCAGGGTTATGACATCAGCAGCCCTGATTTGTGATCATTTTTATTGGCGGACATTCAACTCTTGTTTCCTGTGTTTAACTCTGCCTCCCTTTTTTTTAGCTAAACTTATTGGTTCTAATAGGCATCTGCCAAAAGACTATAAAGTAAGCCAGAGCTCGCACAAAGAGGCTTCTGATCTTGCTATAAAAAGCCCCACAGCTACTATTTATGCCAATAATAACGAGTAATTCATTATCTAGGTGCACAAAATCTGTTAACCACTAAAATGTTGAACAATTTGGAGCAGATGTCCAACAATTTTATGAGTTTTAATTAAAATGTTCGATGTATTTCATCAATACACCTGGGTTTTTAAATTTACAGAGATGCTACATCGGGGCACCACAGCACTTTGCAAATTGTGGGTTTCTTTTTCTGGAGAGGGATTAGGAGGGGATGATTTGGGCTAATCAGATGCTGATTTGTGGCGAATTTTTTCCCCATTAAGGTGTTGATGCAAAATCAAAGAGGAATTAGAGCTGAGATTTAAAAGGACAGCTCTTTCTTGGGACAAAGCAGCGATATTTCAGGAGTCAGTGAACTTCAGTTTGTCTGCTTGAAATAGAGAAGGGGAATTTGCATTTTGAAGCAGAGTCATTAATTTTAAAGCTAGTG
The DNA here is from genome assembly GCA_013396735.1 of Grallaria varia. Lineage (NCBI taxonomy): Eukaryota > Metazoa > Chordata > Aves > Passeriformes > Formicariidae > Grallaria > Grallaria varia. The sequence continues at coordinate 955,875 of VWZG01000691.1, forward strand.
TTCTAAATGGAAATTAAATATCTTTAGAGAACAGGTTCTCAAAACACATGTTTTTCATAATGCAGTTTGTTTAAGCACAGCGATTTCCATATAGCAGAAACAGGTATAATAACAGACAGCATTTACTTTATCAAGAATGCAAATAATAATTTTCAAAAAATTTGACATTACAAATCACTATGCAAGCTCATAATCACAAGCTCGCATGATTTATGTTTTTTAACATTTGTTAAAAAAAAATTTAAATACTTAAGAAGCTGATACTGAATAAAATAGAAAATATTTTATCTGTGCTCTTTCATTTGGGTAATGGGAAGGTTTTGGCCTGAAGTTAAAAGCTAACTAGTTTTTAAAAAGGATGGTTTTCCCTCAATTATAATCATAAACAAATTAACAAAAAAGAGGATCCTGTTCAGCTAATTTCCAACTGTTACAGTCGCAGATGATGATTGCAGGAAGTGGTTAAGTAATAGGATTTTTTTATTGTAACAGTGAGGACTCAGTACAACCAGCCCTACAAAGATAATCTTTGTAATGCAGCCCTTTCAGGGCTGATATGGATATATAATGAATCGGATTGCGAGCTGTCACCAGCCTCTAATGTATCTCTAATGGAATCTGAGGATTTACATTTGTTTCCCAGATAAGATTCTCATCCAGTTTCTCTTTGTAGTCAAGTAAATAATTTTACTCATTACTTGCTAATCTTGATTTCATCATCTTTGCCAGTATTACCTTTATTTACATAGCTTATTTTTCGACAAAAGCTGAGCTGCTATATTCTCTGTAGTAATACTTTATGATAGCACTCTAAATTGTATGTAATTCACACAGTTTTGTACACAAAACAGGGAAATGCAGGAGCACTCCTAAATGGCCACACGGAGATATTCATGCAAGCAACAACCTGTTTTACATGCAGATGGCCAGAAGTTTCCCTCTTTAAAAAGCAGGACACACACCCCACTCCTCAACTACTCTGGGAAAAAAACAAAACAAAAAAACAGGGGAGAGGAAAAAGAAAAAGGAAAATTAAAAAACCAAGAGGACACACTGGATTGGATGCACAGGAGAGCTCCGGGGACTCCAGAGCTCTGTGCTGATTTGTACAAGTCTGTGGATCTGGGCCTGTTTAGACCTCAGATTATGGAAGATTATAAGAAATTAAAAACTCCACATTACAGGTCAGCTGAGCCCTCTCCTCAGAGCAGCTTCCTTAATAAATACCTTCACCCAGGGCACTGTGTGTGTGACTGGTGGCCCTAAGGGAGTAAGGGAAGGGTCCATGGAGTAAGTGGTCCTTGGAAGTCAACCAGAGAAAACCATCTGCTCGGCTGGCTTAGCTCGTCATGGTGTGCACTTCTGCTTAGGGTTGCCCCCAAAGCTGGGAAGGCTGTGATCAGTTACCAGTGTACAACTGAGATGAATTTTGTGGGGAGATAAAAGAAATGGCCCTCCACCACATCTTTTAGCAAGAGATTCTATTCTAATATTTGTCACAGCCAGGACGTTTTCCTTAGGTGTTAAACCATAGTTTTTGGGTTGAACATACAGTATTTATAGCTTGATCAAGGAGTCACTTCCCACAGTCCTTCTGTTTCCTTAGGACAAAAGTCTTCCTCATACAGCAAGTGACCCCCAATCAATTATATATTCAAAGTAACAATGTTATAAACCTTTCATTTTTCTCCCTAGGCATGCAGAAACCCCTCTGTGTACCTGTGGAGATGCCATCCCCAGTCACCATACAAACCAACAATGCCTTTCCTCACAATACATTGGGAGACACCAACACACTGCTTTGAGGACAGAGCAAAACTCCAACGCAGTTTGAATGTTCTCAGCACACTAAACCCCTGAATTATACAGGAGAATGACACCCCCGCCCACCCCGAGATTCCACAGGAACATGGAACAGCTGAGTCTGGGAGGGATCTCTGGATTTCACCTGGTGCAGCCTCCTGCTCAAAGCAGGACCAGCCTCTGTGTCTTGCTGCCCAGAACCTTTTCCAGTGGAGCTCCGACTGTCTCCAGGATTGGTGATCCCACCATCTCCTCTCTGGTCCTTAGCTTGATCCCAGTCTACTGAAGAATTTTGTCCTTTATCCTAGCTGGAGTTTCCTCTGCTGCTTCATGCCCCCCACTGCTTCCCTTCTTTCCCTGCCACCTCTAGGAAGGGGTTTCTCCAGCTTCTCTGTAACCACCCATGAGGAACCTGAAGGTGCCACTTGAGCCCTCCTCCCTGCTTTTAGCCTTCTCTTGTTGAGGCTGAGCAGATCCGGTTGTCCCAGGGTCTCCATGAAAGTCCTGTGCCCGACCACCCTGGGGCTGTTGGCTCTGGTTTGCCAATGTCCTCCTTGCACTGGAGACCCCTGAACTGGACACAGCACACCCGATGTGACCTCACCACTGCTGGACAGAGAGGAAAATCACTTTCCTGTCCCTGCTGTATTCATCACACCCATCACCCAGTTTCCCAGTGTTACTGTCCAATTATGTCCAACTCCTCCATCAGGTGACAAGTCAGTCGCTGGGGCAGCTCTCCTGAGAACAAGGAAGTCATAGGAGTTGGCAGCAGAGTTTACCTTGAAGAACCTGCTGTTGGAGTCTACTTGGGAATGTATCCAGGCTGCCTTTTTGAGATCCCTCCACGAGATCATGAGGCTGCAGAAAAGCTCCTTTTACCCAGCTTAGTCTACAGTCAAAAAAAGAGGCTCAAAGATCTCTCCACCTGCAGACTGAACAGTGGGGGAGCAGGAATCACCAAGGCACAAACCAGGACACCTCAATTCACCCAGTTTCACACTAAATCTATACTTCAAAGCTTAATATTGAGCACAGCACATGGTCACAATCTGCAAAATAAGTTGTGCACTGCTCTGTTGAAGGATGTTAATGCTCATCACCATTCAGAGCACTCAGACTAGGGAAATCTTAATTAAAAACATCTGACAGGCCATGATTATGTTCATGCATATTCGCCAGGATACCTATACCTGTTATGCCAGATCTTCATACTGTAAATAATTACTATAGGAAACCTCAAGAGGTTTCTTCAGAACACATACTTCACCATATTTTTAAAGCATTTGCAATTTTAAAAGAAGAAATTGAAGTCTATTTTAAATAGGAAACACTAATAACAGGCCTGCTTGTTTTTTCCCTGCATTAAGAGCAGGATTAATTTTCAAGCACTGCTGCACATTTTCCAGAGCAGTCACTAATCTGCTAATCTCTCTTTTGTAGAAGTGTTTAAATCGTTATGATCGGCTTCCTCATGCAACTATTGGGTTGAGTATTGCAGGGGAATAATGAGGAAAACATGAGGCAGGATTCCAAGGGAAAATACTGCAACTGAGGAGAAAAGAAACTGGTTTTGTAGTTCGGGTGCAGGCACAGGACTCGAGGCCTTTGGGCTCTCTGTTGGGACCCGGCCCCAGGGGTCAGCAGGTCTGCTCCGCTCTGTTCCCTCTGTGTTTGCCTCCAGCAAGGTGCCCTCGTCCCTCCAGCTGCCCCTCCAGCAAGGTGCCCTCCTCCCTCCAGTTGCTCCTCCAGCAAGGTGCCCTCGTCCCTCCAGCTGCCCCTCCAGCAAGGTGCCCTCTTCCCTCCAGCTGCCCCTCCAGCAAGGTGCCCTCTTCCCTCCAGTTGCTCCTCCAGCAAGGTGCCCTCATCCCTCCAGCTGCCCCTCCAGCACCTTTTAGCCCCTCAGTGTCTGTATTTGGAGTCATTAGTATGGGACTGTCAGTCCTGGACTACAAATCCCATCAAACGGCTCAATCCTGGGAAATTTGGCCAGCAAGAAGGTGCGATGCTCCCACGAGCCCATGGCAGAACTGCCCCCTCCAGATGGGAACCTGGTGACACAGAGCCTGTTCCTGGGCTGCCAGGAGCTGGATGCCCAGCCACTGACTCATAGAGGCAGCGAGGAAAAGCAAGGATGGAGCCTGGACCAGAACAAACCATGGGCAAAGGCTGAAGCTTGCTCTGCTTACAAGGGGTGTCACAAAAACTGCTGCCCAAGGAAGAGCCCTGGACAGCCCCATCTGCAGAAGCACTGGGAGTTTTAAAGCCAGCCCCAAAACCTCCCCACATCATATCCAGAGATCCCTCACACAAACCCAGGGGGTGCCCAAGCGAGCGCGACCCACACCCACGGTCTGCACAATTGTGTGGCACGGGTCAGCTCCACTCAGTTCGGTTTATTTGATTTTATTGGGCTTGGAAACCTAAGAAAAAGCAGAACAGTTTGCACTTGTAAATCTTCCTTCCCAGACTGGTCTTTTTGAAATAGGTACTTTCTATGATACCTGAAACTAGGGTTGACTTTTCATTTCTGCTTATTACAACCAAGTTTTGCTGGGTTACAAAACTGAACCCAAAATTTCACAACATCTCCAGTGGGGTGAAAAAGCAAATATTGATGTTCATCCCAATAAATCAAGCTTTTGTTATTTCTAGAGAGTGGAAAATCTGCAATATCCCATCTTTGGGAGGAACACCATGAAGTAAATGCTGTTTCCCCACATTGCCCCAGCCAGTTTCTGCAGCATCTCCCTGTGGTGAAGTTCACACTGTCTCCAACTAGGCATTTATGATTAGAGATTTCTCTCACTGAAATATTCTCAGTATATAAAGCTTTTCAAGTGAAATTTCTATTTTTCCACAAAAAACCCATAAAAGCTGCATTTTTATTTGCAGTTGTGTGAAAACCACAGACACTAAAGTTTTAAAAACCAACAGCGTGGTGTGTGATTTGTTGTCCCCCATCCCTCTGCTGCAATGCTCTTAGAAGAAGGAGTTTTGCCTTGGAGTTACAAAACATGCAAACACAGTTTTTTGACTCTGCTCCATTAGGGAAAAGATATTCAAACAAAGCCTTACTTTTTTTTTTTCTTTCTTTGACATATTAAAATAGAAAGTTATGGCTGATTTCAAACAGCTCTGCAGCAGGCAAATGTCATCTCAGAAATTACGTATGCAAAATGTGCACCTCTATCATACAGCAGCACTTGGTTGATGCTGGAAGTTTTGGAAGTTGCAGAGTGAAAGAAAACCAGTTATTTCCTGGAATCAACATTTTATGAAGGTTGCAGTCCCAGTTTTGTAACTCTCCACAGGCTGGGCTAGTAAGAATTCACGAAATACCTGGGCAGAGTAGTCAGAAGGGGAATTAATTGCCAACACATACCAGTGGTGACTATTGCCACACCCGTTCTTGGCAATGACCAACCCTCAAAAGCCAGCCACAGAAAATTTGTCAGTCACATTCCTCAACATGCAACAAAACAAAGGCAACAATCGAGAGAGGAAGAAAAGTATCTTAGGACTCAGTCAACAAGATGCATGTGTTCAGAGAGGAAGGCTGCAACAGAGCAGTCGAACTCCAGAGAAATATGGATGGGTGGAATAACAGTTATTCCTCAGGGCAAGGGCTGATCTACTCCATGAAAAAGTGAATTTACTGCAAGGAGAAGCCAGGCAGGTTGGTGTTTGAAGTGCCATAAACTGTCCTTCTTGGCTGAACTGGTGGAGTCACAGATTTTGTTAGCCAACTTTTTAAATCTTTCTATTGCAGGTCATTTCCTCAAGACAGGCCAAGTTAAAACATTGTTAGGATGAAACGCTGAAGAAAATAATGTCTGATCAATAATATCCATTACAGCTTAGCGTCACAAAATATGCTACTGTTTTGTTTTGTGAAACTACACGAGTTTTTCTGCTCCAGGAGTGAGTTTCATAAGGCAAAATCACCTCTCATTAAATGAGATAACAGGAAAGAATATCTGAGCTTCCAGGTACAGATGCCTGAACTGGGCTCTGTAGCATTTCATTTAAAACAATACTTTCAATTAGGGGATCACAGAGTTTGGAAGTGTCTTTGGAAAAAACATCTTCGGGGGCCAAACCCAAAGATTTTCCCCACAAGGACAGTCTTCCAATATTCAACATAATTTTTGAACTCAACACAAAATTTCACGAGAGTGTTACTTCAGTTTGTCATTTAAAAAAAGTCATTCTATAAATCTAAACATATTTCTCATCGTGACCTACCATCATCTGTCAAAAAGGTACTTATAAATATGTATACAATCGTTCTTTCTCTTTTCTTTTTACATGAAGAAGGTATCAATGCTATAACTAATTGGGCTAATTTGCATCAAAGACTATACATAATTAATTTGTTTGTTAAAAGCTTTCAGCATTTCTTACAGGAAGTGCAAGAGATCATTGCTGAAGTTTGAAGAAGTAATTAGCAATAACAGATGTCAATGCACATACTTGTAAAATAAGACCAGACAAGGTACTGACAGAGTCTAATTTCACAACTGGGTTTCTATCACATCTTCTGCTTAATGGCATTTATAGACAACTATGAGCATTTATTCTTTCCTCATCCCAAGGAGAAAGCTCATTTTTACCACTAAATAAGAGCCTGCACTTCTACTACTGCTTAAAATAATGACGAGAATAAATCAGTCTACAAACATGACCTGGTTGTTGTTGTCAGCCACTCATTCTTGGAAGAGAAAATGCAGAGCCACAGCAACTTGTATGGTCACTGGTTCTTGAGATGGACAGACAGCAACATACACCCCCAAAAAGTGCAGAGAGGACTCTAATTTTACTGTGGGCTTTTCCAAAACAGAATGAACCACTTCTTGAGTCCTGAGAATGGCAGAAGGCACAGGGATGACAGGGAGTGGGGTCATCTCTGTCCCACCTGCCATCACACCGAGCTTTGCTGCTCCTCACCGAGTTCACACGCTGAGATGCTGCCAATGTGGGGCACAAAGAGCTCGGGGCTGTGTTAGGGGAACAGCAGAGGGTAGCTGTGCCAACCCAGTGTGCTCCCCTAGCCGAGGGTGTGCAATGCCACGCTGGACATTCACTCCAGAGTCCCACTTCCCTGCAGGTCCCACTTCCCGCTGCGGTGTTTGCCCTGACTCAGTCTTTAAATAAAACTCGCAGAACAACAGCAGATCTCCTCGTTTTCCTCAGCATTGTTGTGCTATTTCTTGGCCCAACTTCACCATCCTAATTAAACCTTTCACTGAAACTGCCCATAGCTTTCAGCAAAGCTCAGTCCAGCTATTTTAGTGTGGCTTTTGAGCGTTTCTATAAACAGTTTATGGCCCTAGAAGAAATGTGGTCCTGCTCTGGAGATACATGTCTCTATACATACCCCTTACATTTGGGACTGAGGGTTCCCTACAGGGGACTCTTTTCGATGTGCTATCTCTGCCCAGCTTCTACTAATGTCTTCAAATTAAACGGTCTCCTCCTCTAACACACAAAGACAAAACGCCAAGAGCATATCTTATTTTAGATACCATTTTATTGCTATCTACGAGTTTCCACAACATCTATTGATGCTCTAAAAATTATTTTTGAAAGATAGAAACTGCGAACCAAACTGGCCTCAAAGGGATCCCTCCCCGTGGAAGAGCAAATGGTAGCTCCACAGCATGCAAATGAAGTGACCAAGATGCCTGCTCAGGAACTGCAGGCCTGGAGGATAATTATGACCTGTGAAAAGCTCTTTTGGAATCCTATACATTAGGATTATCCTACATGAAAGAAGAGTTTTCCACTATGAAAAAAGACAGGTGTGTCCACACCACCACGGAGGTGCCACCTTCATTGTCTGAGCGACAGTTTCAGCACAACCCAGTTATTACCGTTTCCTCTTGTATCCAGTCTTAACAAGATTAAAGTTTTCTGTCCAATAAGCACCTACTCTTCACTGGCCAGATTATATGAGCATGGTTGGCATTCCACCAAGGTTTAGCAACTCTTTCTAAATAGGTTTTAATAAAGGACTTCGCAAGGATCATATAACTAGACAGAAAGAGTGTAGATAATCAAATTACTGGCTTTCAGCACATACTTAGCCTTCCTTGCATCCAGCCAAACAAGATTTCACATCAAATACAGGAAAAATCCATGCAAATCAGCTGCTAATGATTATTAGAAGATTCTCACTCTTATGAAAGGATGTCTTATGACATTTGCTCAAATGATTTGTCACCTCATTTTACAACAAATTTGAGGTGACACTTCTCATGTTTAAAATATTCCTGGAGGTATTTCAGATTAATTACCCCTTGCAGCACCCCTGAGTTTATAGACTAGAGAGTACTCTGAGACCAAGGTGTGCTTGCCTATAGTCACCCACCAGTCTACATGAGGGTGTGCACTGTCACAACAAGTCCACATCTGTCCTTTAAGACCAAGGCAATGCCCATCCCCAGGTGCCCACTGGGCTGAGTTATCCACTGTGCACCTTCACAGGAGCCTTCACTCGCACTCATTGTCTCTCTGGTGGACCAAACACAGCAGACAACATCCAGCATCTCCAATTTACCGTATGGCCAAGACCTTTCCCCACGTTCCATTGTAGGCATAATGCAGAAAAGCCAGTACCAAAATGAGATTAAAAATGTTTCCCAGTCCCACTCTTCTTTTTTAACCCCTGCAATATATTTCACCTTTCTCATTGTTCCTCCTTGACTGTACACGTTTGTGGGATCCCATTTGTGGCTGAGCAGCTGGCAGGGCAGCTCCAGAGGAGAAGATGCCAGGTCTGCCTGGGCTCTGCATCAGTAAGCTTTTGTCTTATGCCTGGACCTGCCAAAAGCCCAACATCAGGGTTACACTGTACTCTCCCAGCATAGCAATGGTTAGATTCTTTTTATCTCAGATGTTAATTTTCATGGATCCCTTCCAGTTTCTTTATGTACTACAGAGTTCCCCACTTCATTCAAAGAGAACTGTACTATTCTCTTCCCTGTTTCCTCAAGTATATTTCCAAAAATTCAGCTGGGTCTGCAGTGGTCCTGGCCCTTGCTGGCAATGAAAAACTGCTCTGCTTTTCCACCTTGTCCTCGGATGTCAGGTCTGTCCTACGGATTTGGTTTTAATCAGTTTTATTAATTGATATTTGTTCCATCAAAGAGTGTTCAGCACATTCCTAAAACTGGCTTACTGGTATCCCATCTGCAATCAAACAAACATTGCAGGGCCCTTAATTTACTGCAGATAAACCCCCCACCTCTAATACAGCATATTCTATCGTGTCTCTCCTTTAATCTGATTTTACTTAATCTATTTCCACAAGTATATTTAAGGTACAATTTAATATCTGATTTTATTTAATCTATTTTCACAAGTATATTTAAGGTACAATTTAATATCTGCTTTTAAATCTGAACCACGTTTGCTGACGGACAGCTTATTCCCTGAAAAACACAGCTACCATTTGTCAATGAAAAATACAATATTTTCTATTAGCAAGAAACATTTCATTTAGAGTTTTGAAATATTTTAACTTTTGCAAATGATGTCTCATTTTTAAATTAACCAAATTTAAGGATTATAATTGAGATTGGAAACAATAATGCAACAATGCCTTTCATTTAGCTTAAATAATTTTTCATCCATTGCAACATACCAGCAACAAAATGTTGTAATTACACAAGGAAAAGCAGAATAAATTATCAGATATATTTATAAATCTTCTATTTCACCAGTTATACTGTTGTTTTGACTGCAGAGAGTCTGTGCACATGTGACACAAATGACTTTTGATAGTCACTGAAGTGCAAGTACAACTTCAGTATCCAAAACTACAGTGTCCCATGTAGGCTATTTCTTGCCTTTCTCCCAAACATTGTGATTCTTTGGCAATTCCCTGTGGACTTCTGCAGCTTTTTCCCTTTGAATTTTTGGAAGTGAAGGAATGAGGTCTGTTAGATGTCAGCATGGATCAGGCTTGTTAGTGTGGATCCCCCAGTGCTGAGAGAACAGATCTGAGCGCCTGACCCCAAACACAGGAGAGTGACAGTTAATTTTTCTAATGATACACAAAAGTATTAGGAACATTTCTGACGTTTTCCTTTAAATTCCCTTCCTCAAAAATCTGCAAATCAAAACAACAAAGAGCCGAAACACTGACAAGCGCTTGGTTCTCTCTTCCTTGGAAACGTTTTGAATTTGAACTAGGAAGAAGTTGTTTCTTATTGCAAATATTGCTAAATTAGATTCTTCATCTATCAAATCTAACAACCAAGTCCCTTGAAAGAAAGACCGTGAAGTACCATTAAAAAATAAACATTAGAGACTTTTTTCCCCAGAAATTGCTGTAAGGATTTTACAGCTAGCTGAAAGCACAAATATTTTTCTAATAGATGGTTGATTGAAATAAGCAGAGTTCAAAATAAATTTTGTCCTGACTGTTCATTTACAAATTGCTGCTGATAAAATTATTCACTCATCTTTTGTACAAACCAAGATATATATGCTTTATCCACAAACTTGGCATTATTTGTCACAAATGAAACACCCACAGACTGCACGATTCCTGAAAGGTCCTGTTGAGACCTACATTTTGCCAACCCCAAACCAATTCAGGTGAATAGAAACCTTTCCATGATGTCAATACCCACTGGATCAGATCCTGCTGCTTATTCCTACACGCTTGCTCATTGCTTTTCTACTCTGAACAAATTACCTGAAGACTTGGCCACATCACTGTGTTGCTGTTTAGGCACAAGTTTCTCCTACTAACGCTAAAAAGAAAAAAAGAAAGATCAAAGAAACTTCCAACAGTGAAATTAAGGCACGTAGAGTTGAAATAGGCATTTCTTGCAACATTTAACTCTTTTGATTGCAAGCTTTCTCTCTCTAAAAGGAAGTGCCAGGGGAGATAGAAACACAGGGGGAAAACACGTGCCAATTTTTTTCACTTATTCAGCACCTTCAAAGCACAACCCCCTTGCAGTTCCCAAGGTCCATTTTGCAGCATCTTTCAGAGGCAGGTAAGTTGCTTCTTTCTTTAGACCATGGGAAGGGAAGTCAAGGCACAAACTCATCACCTAAACAGTCAATGAATTAACAAAACCTGGCTGAAGGGGCATTGCAACAACAGCCAGTGCAGCCAGAAGGCACTCTGTGTGACAGACCTGCCTTTCAGTCCCATGCCACCCAGAGATGCACAGACCTACAGATTTTATTTTCTAAATCCCTGAATGCCCTTCCTTTCCCTGGAGGAGCGCGGTGTCCCCTGTGCTGCTCACCAAGAGCCCTGCGTCAGTCTCTGGGCTCTCTGCACAAGCCACCCTTGCCTGAGCCATCGCTGAGCTGCCTCGCAGAGCCCGATCTGGAATAAAAAAGTTGTGTTTTCTTCCCAGCTGCCCGGAGCAAAAGAACTTTCCCCCCTCTCCGTACTTGTCGAGCATCATCACAGCGCTGTACGAAACCAAACTGCCTGCCCCTCTCTGTGCCCAAAAGGCACGAAGGACACCGAGGAACTGTGGGCTCCATCACATGCAAAATTTCTTTTGCAGCACATCAGGACCAGACGTGATCTCTTCTGACGTGACATCAAGAAACGGTTTTGTTTCTGTCTTTACCCCAAGCTAAATGAAGGGTTTATATTCCGCTTGTGGTTAATGCCTATGCTCATAACCACGTATCTTTCCAAGCATCTCGACTCTATCATGCCCCGCTGCCTCTCCAGCACTGCAGCCATGAACCCACTGATAATTTGGCTTTCAGAGGTGCTTATTTTGTACCTGTTGGGATTCTTTTCCTTTCCAGTAGTTTAATTGTTATTCTCTTTGTCTGCCACTTGATTTTTGCAGCTTTCAGGAGCATCAGCTCTCGCTGAAGGAGCGGAGCAGCAGCCCCAGCAGAGAGGGTGCCCCAGCCACGTGCACAGTATCGAGTTGTGGTGGGCACACAGGTGGGCACATAGGCACTTCCATGGCCCAAGGACACAATTCCCATCAGCAGCTCTTGGCATCTGGGCTGCTCTGAACTCCCCCAACAAAACTGCTCTTTCCTCTCTCTCCGACAGTCTCCTTGTGGGAGTAACAGCTTTGGAAAAGATGAAAAAATAAATGGGAGCAGCAGGACAAAAAATTGTTTCAGTTTCCAGTTATTTCACCATTCCAGTGTGGTCTTTTCCTTGCCAGACTGGGGTTTTTCACACCTCAAGAGTTGTGCTGCTGGGCATTTGTGTGTTGGTGGGAAAGCCTGTGCCATTCCCACCACAGCAGGAACTGCCCACCACACACATTCCCCATCACACATACAACAGGGTATGTGAATCTTAATTATGCTGTAAAAATGAAATTGCAGACATGAATATAATCTGGAGCATCATCAGCACAGGGAGCGACCCGAGAAACCAACGGGAGGCTGTTTTTTGGAAAAGTGGTCAAAAAGAGAACAAACTTTGGAATAAAGGGCAAAGTTTGCTTTTGTACATAAGAAGATACTTTAGAAGAGCACTTAGAACACAGTTACTCTAAGTTTATACTCAGGAGTCTTGGCTCTCAGCAGCAGATGGGACCAAGCTCTTTCCATCCAAAACCCTGTGGGACTAATTGAGGGTTCCCACTTGGAAACTACAGAAGAACCCAGCAAACACACCCAAAAATAAAACCTTCCCAGACAGGAGCAGTATTAGGATTGTCCATATCAGTCCATTCCCCAAACCCAAAGTTTTCCCACCTCCTGAAGACAACTGTCTTTATTTTCCACTCCCATTCCTGCTCTCAGACCACTGCTGTTTGCAATACACTATCGAGTGCAATTCACCTTTCCTGCTGTCTTTCTGTACGTCCCAAAAGACCAAAACATATCTACAGATGCTTCATAAACCTTCTCCAGCCCCAGCATTACTATATTGTCATTTCATTCATACTATGTCATCTTTCTACCTTCTTAATATTGAACCCTTTTTTTGTTTTCTCATGAACTAAGTGGATTTCTAAAGTACATTCATATGCACAGAAATTCATACCAAGAGCTTGTATTAATCAAAAACATGTGGCAACATGCTACAGGTGTAGATAAACACCATGGTTAATTGAGAGAAATGTTCTGCTCAGCGTTTTGCTTGTTCTGGTGTGTCTGTTGAGGTGGTTTGCATTTATTACAAAAAATTAACCTGAAAGAAACCCCAATGTTTCTTAAAATTCCCCATGGAAAAACCGTAAAGTTTTGAAAATGTATTTTCTGCTCCTTACCCGGAGCAGTAACTATAACACACGAGGTTATTTGCTCTAGACAGACACCAGAATTTTTTATATGCCAAATTCTTTAAGCTGTGTTCCTTGGAAATTGAAATTGATGGAGGACATCTGATCTAAAAGATTCTTTTCTTTAAGTTTAATATGCCACATCACATGATCTTGTCAGGTGGGATCATGTCAAGGATATTTATGCCATAGTGTGAATCAGCCATGTACAAGTTGACTGTACGAATACAGAAGAAGGACAGAGATTTTTTTGGCAGTATCTCAGCTGACCTTTCCCTCTTCCTCCCTTCATTTTAAAGAGGAAAAAATCTGAGTTATGAGCAGTGGCTTAATTGCAGAGAACCTTCTACCGAGCCCAAATTCCTTATCCACGTTTTGTGTGGGTGGATCAGAGCACTAATAACAAGAAAGCCATTAGAGAAAACCAACGTGAGCTTTCCTACCATTTTCTTTGGGCTCAGCTGTTGCTCCAGCATTTCTCTTTTACAAAATTCAGGCCCTTTTGGAGAGATCTCCTTTCTCTGACTAATTTTTCCTCTTCCTTCTGACATTGAAACACAAGAAGAGGAGCTGTATCTGGGGTCATCTCTCACCTGAAGTCTAGGACAAATAAATAAAATAAATTGAACATACATAGGGCTCTTCCACAGACTCCCTGGCATGTGATAAGGCTCCTGGAAGCCCAAATGACCATGATGGGTGGCAGAGGAAGCCTGTCTGAAATGCTTCGTGTGCCCTGGGGAAGGGAAAGGAGGATTCTGCTTCCAACGACACCCCTTTCTATCTGCTGAATGGCTCGGTGGTGGAATTTGGCCACACACGGCCAGTTCTCTACCTGGGCCATTGGGTATTTCTCTCTCAATTCCGAGATATGGCACTGTGTAATCTTTAGGAAAGAAAGGATCTCATGATGCAGGTCCCTGTGCTGGAAACCAGGAAATACAGCTGGGCAGAGGTTTTTGCCAAGAACATGTTCTAGCAGAGCTTCAAATAATCTTTTTAAGGTCCCTTCCCTCTGCCCCCTCCAACACACTGTGGTTCCACTTGCTCCAGTGAGATAGGTCTCCACTCTCCCTTTGGTCCACAACGCTCTTCACAAGACCCACTTTTTCACAAGGAACTCAACAGCAAATAATTCACTGAGAAAACCCAAATAACTGCACTGGACTTCAAAATTCAACTTGATCATATAAGCCCAAAACTCAAAGACCAAGCTCACCTATCCAGGTACAAGGTGTGCAAAAAACCAGCTGCCTGCATTGTTTGTGGTTCTAGATTAGCATAATTTATCCTTAACTATGAAGCTTATTTAAAAGACACAAAAGAAGCTTTGCCAGTTCTTATTTTATCCCACACAAAGCAGTCCTGATCCGCAGGCCATGGGGCAGTCAGCTGTTCCCCCAGTGCCACGACAGGCTGTGTGCTCCTTGGACTTCCACCACCCCAGCATGTCTGCAGGAATGGTCCTGGGGGAATAAAGCTGTGCACTAAAAACAGAAGGGGGCAGGAAAGGAATCAAGTCGATTCTAAGTTTTGCAACCAGTTTTCATACATGCAAAGGGAGAGCAGCCCAGAAATGCCATCTCAGAAGGCCACGCAGCAGTAAAATTGTGCCTTGCTGGCCCCAACTCCAGTCCAGCGACTCCCAGATGCAGGAGGAGAGGAGCCAAAAGAGCCAAGTCTAAGTTGGACACATTTAGGCTGCCTTTTATCAGCTCATGAATGGGCAAATTCACCCTATCACAAGTATTAACTCCTTGTTAATAATAATAATAAATGTGCTGCCTCATTTTGGTTGTCAGCAGATACAGGAGAATGTCAATGTTCTTTAGAAGCTGGGAAGCAACTCCATCTGGGAAAGGACCTACCTGCAGGTAACTAAGATAGCCCCAAGAGAGAGCAAACCCGAAAGAGATAATGTGCTGTGATTCATTTGGCTTTCAGAGTGGCATTACAAGTGCTGCAATAACTGGAAGGCTGCTATTTTCTATTAATTTGTGCCTTTACAGAATTGTTCCATAAAAGCCTCATTTCCAGATCTGTAATGGAAAAAAAAGTTGAATTTGAGGCATCCCATGGTAAGAAATAGGTATTACAAAAAAGACATACCATCTCTTTCCTACTCTAATTATTTAAGGAAGATGCTTTTACACGAGTGGATAAAATCTGCAACAAACTTCACCACAGATTCATGAAAACAAAGTGCCACAGATCACCAAAAACATATTCCAACTGACAGAGAAAGATAAGTTACATTAGTTTATATTTCTGGAGATGATCTAAGCCCTTAGTTATCTGTTACATCAAATGTCTCAGTTTTCCTTCTGTAATCTAATATCCACCTTCAAGCTTGCCCTGCATTTAAAATTTATACAAGTTTTTTCAGATGCTGCCATTTTGCCTCGGGCTTTGTAGGTGTTAAGCTCCAGTAATAATCTACACTGTTTCTTTAAGAAAGTTCATCCATTCACTTTAATTACATTTTCAGCCCTGGTTATTGTCCCTGTGCCTGAAAAGAATGTTTCCAGCCATAAAAAACCATTATCTGCCACAATTATGGATAACCAGAGCGTGGCCAGAGGGCAGAAATGCCATGGTGAAAGATTGTACCGCAATTCAGCGCAGAATTTATAACTTTCCTCGGGGCTAACTGTCAGCCTGATCACAATGCCTGACAAAAAGATCCAGTAAAGCAAATGCAGATGCTGCTTCTTGCCTGCACGGTTGCTCTTTTTTAATTTTTTTTAAATTTTTTTGTATTAAGGTGCAGTTTGTTAGGGTACGTTAAGTTGCAGCTACGGGAGATGCAACTCTACAGAAAAGACACCTGGTTTGGTTTGCTGGAGCAGAGATTTAGACCGTGCAAGTCCAGGGCCGTGGTTTTAAACCTGCACTGTCCTCTGGGCAGCCAGGGCACCTCAGGGGTGCTCAGGACAGCCCGCTGGCCCTTTGCTCTGATCGCCAAAGCTGCAGCTCCAGTGTTTGGCTGTGTTGAGTCCCCTCTGCTCGATGCCAGATGGAGACAGGGATGATTTTCCACAGCTTCCCATGTTCCTGCTCTTGCAACACGAGATCTTTCCATCGCTAATTCTTGTGGTTATTAACATGCAGAGGAATGCCAAAATGGGAGAAAGATTAACTTCTTGACACAGCATTTGAGTATATTTAATTATTTCTCTCATTCCATCTGGACATTTTTGCCCTAATGGGACAGAGGTTTGTATTATGCTCCCTGATGCAGCATTTCAACAGAAGAGGGCAAGAAGACCATGACTCCCATCAAGATATTTCGTCATGAAAAGAATAATATAAATCCTTCTACATTTTTTTTTCCAGCCAAAAGTCTCCAAGTACAATACAAACATGACTCAATTATCCTTCTTGGGTTTGTGGTGAAAGAAAACTGAGCAGATGAGAGGGCCTTGGGTGATGTTCCTGGCATCCCTGGTGCCTGTGCAACCCCCAGCACAGCAGCAGGAGCTGCCATCCCCACCCCTGGGCATGGGAGCCACATTTTTGGATCCTTGTGAAGGGATAAAGCAGGTTGAAGTTCCTCCCCTCCCTCTGATGTGCTCCAGACTGGCCTCAGCCTGTGCCCGGTGCTGGTCTGCAAAACTTCGTGCCTAATCTCAAACAAGCCTTTAGAGAGAGACGACAACAAAGGCCAGGTTCTGCCACCCTTTGCCTTCCACGGGGGGCGCTGCCTCAAAAGTAACTGCAGAATAAAGACCTCCAGAACAAATTTGATTTCTCCTCCAAACTCTCCCTGGGGTTTCCAAAAATACTGGGACAAAAGTGGCACAATGTCTGTGGGCATCTGCTGGCACTGTTGGGATCTCGAGGGTCTGTACAAGTTTGGCCTTGAGTGTCCACGAATTGGACGGAGAGAATTGGAAATATGGCAAAGATAAAGGTTAAAAATGTCAGTTGTAAGATGACAGTTTTTTTGCTTGGTTCTAAGTAACGCTGTGAGACAGGTAGGGAGGGTTTGCTTAGCAAAAACCCTCTGAATTCTGCTCTAAAGTTTTGGAGTTTCTTTCTCTGAGCACGACCAGCTCCAGCTCGGATGCAGCAGAGCTCTTTGCAGATGAAGTGTTTCGCACAATTTTTGAGATGGCAAACGTCCCAGAGTTCCCAACACCCTAACCCTACACTCTGGCACGAACAGGTCACAAGATTTGGCACCTCTGATTCAGCTTCAAACTCAGCTTCTATCCAAAACATAATCCAAGGCAAAACTCCACCTCTTGGCATATCTTCAATAAAACATCATTCTACCTGAGCCTCAGAAAAGATAAACTATTAAAGTAATAAGAGGATAATTTACCCTCTTTAATCAGATAATCCTCCAGCACATTGGACATTTATTTGCACGGTATATTCTGCCATAATGAGTTTGCAGCTCAGATTTAAACAATTCCCCACCCTCAGAAAAAAGCTGAAGGAAGTGGTTGAGACATTCCATATCTCAGGTGCCATTATGTGAATGTGAAAACAAATGAGTTTAATTGGGGAGAAATTCATCCCAGACAGAGGGCTCGCCCAAGGCCCTTGTCTGAGAAACCCCACTTAACTCCACTCTAGCACAGAACAGCTACACAGGCACTAGATGCCAATTAAGCCCTACTTATCTTTTTAATGAAGGGCTGAATCTGAAAATGAATTATTGTTTTGATGTGTAAATGATGTTGGTTTGGTGAGGCAGTGAAAGTATTCTATCTGGGGGGACAAGCAAAAATAAAGTGATAAAGTGTTTGCATGAACGTGCATGAAAACGCTGCCGAGCTCTGCACGGCTCTGCAACAGGGTGGAAAACAGCACTCGGCACTGGGGCTAAACCTGCACGCTCAGCACACCTGAATCACTCCCTGCCTTTGTGCCAGTTTCAGCCAAGCGTTCCTTTCAGAGACCAAAACAAACAGAAATACTTCCCTGAAAACTGGAACGTCTCATTTCAGCATCTGCTGAAACAATTGACTTCTTTTCTAAGCACTTGTTCATTCTCGTATTTCCCTCAGCGTCATATAAATAAATGTTTAATGTTTGAAAATAAAAAAAAAAATTTTACTTTGAGTCAAACCAAACATTTCTTTTACCTTTTCCATACTTTCTCAATTGATGAAAATATTTTAGGGTTTTTTAAAAATGTTATTTACCAGGACTAATAGATTTCCTGAAATTAAAATTTACCAGGAGAAACAACTGTACCAATTAATACACGGCCATGTATGATCCAAGATATTGCAATGAATTAAAAAAAACAAACCCAAAAAATTTTAGTCTCATTTAAAATTCAAGCTAGGGAACAATTATCAAGATTTCTTTAGGTTTTGCTGAGCTGTGGCTTTACCTTAAATGGTGCACATCTTCCAGGTGGCCGCAGTCCTGGACAGGGCTTTTGGGAAAACAACCTCCCTGATACCGATCTTTGGAAATGAAAACAGTTCTGCTGCGAAACAAAAGTGGAATATGGTGCTTCCTCCTCACTCAAGTGCCAAAGACCTGTGAGCTACCTTGGATCCCACTAATAAAGGCACTGAAGTTCACCGGGTTTTCAAATCCCCGGTGAAAATAAAGAGTTCCATTCTACAAAGCTCTACAGATGAGCTGAGCCAGGCAGTGATCTTTATCTTGTGTCTCCAGACCTGAAGCAGCGCAGGGACTTGGATCAATAACTTTAAACAAGCAAGCCCACCATGAGAAAGCTTAAAGATTTTGTAAAGAAGCCCACTGCAGAGCATGACAGTCACCAATCTAGAGGAAACCTAATGCAAAGCTTTGGGAGATTTTAATGTTTTTTCCAGCAGGGTTTTAGATCTTCTCCTTAACAATCATAAATAGGACGACATAGGAAGAGGAACTGTGATTGATTAATGTCGGACACATGGATATCTGACTTGCAAGACTGTAAACTTCCTAGGACAGATTGTGTCACATCGTTTGACTTCAGGGAAGAGCTAAAATTGTCCAAAGTAACAATTTTTAAAGGACAGAGAAGTCACAGGCTATGAAGGTGGAGGGACTCGCTGGTCTTTCATCTATGAAATATAATGGTTTTCCGAGAAATGAACAAGGGCCATGATTAAGGTGTGAAGAATGTAAATTAATCTATACCAACGGGCCTCTGGCTTTAAAAAAATCTCTGGGATGTCACTGGAAAGCCACACTCATGCAGTGTACCAGTCATACACCCATTTACAGGTTTGGGGTTTATGGTTAGACCTGTTACATTCCAGTTTATAGCTTAAGAAGGACAAAATGTCATCCTACTGCTAACTTAAATCATCCTTGTTTCTGCTTCACTTCATTACAGACACAAAATTCCCTTTGCACGACTGCAAGATCAAATCCCTCATGCCAGAGTGTAATTACAGAGCAGCCAGGGAGTAGGTGCCATCATCCCTTTGCAGGGTCCTACAGCTCATTAGTCCATGAAATTATTAAGAAATTCCCAGTCTTAATAAGTGAAGGTGGTGTTCATCTCTCGGCTGAGAATGGATGTTTTTATGGAAATAAATACTTGATGCTTATCTTCAGAGCATCTCTTGAAGAAAACCATTATCACTTCAAAATAGTTCCTTCAAGCAAAAAGCACAATTACGTAATTCCTGTGCAAGCCAAGCCATGATGAGATGCCAGGTTGTGTTTATGTTTTTGCCATGTTTTAGACCCAAAAAAATCAGCCCTGGAATAAGCTGGTGAAATTTAATAGAGTTTCAAACCCAGAGAGAGAGATCGGGTGCTTCAGCCACTCACAGTAGTGCAAATGCCTCTCCCAGCTCCACTCAAGTTGACTCACAAATTAAATCTGTGTTTTGAAGCTGCATTTAGTAAGAGCTTGTTCCTCAAGTAGGTCCACAGAACAACTGGATAACAGAATCCAGTGCTTTGCTTAGATGCTAAAAATCATTCCCTTAGTGGGAGCAATTATCACTGATCCTTCATGCCAGCTTCTCAGCATTTAATTTCTTACTCCTTAAGATATGAAAATAAGTTATTTTAACCTGTTAAACAGATTTTCAGAACCTCTCTTCAAAAACTCTAAAATTCTCAGGACCAGTCTCATTTAGAAGTGAGTGGAATCATGTTCAGAAGCTACTTAGATGCTTTTAAAAAAATCCTACTTGATATTTAAAACACATAGCGCTGAAGTAATTTTCCCTCCAGTACTTCTCAAAAATCAAGCTTAAAAAAATGGACTTTGGAGCCGAGACGCATCTTTGTATCTGCATTTTCTGTGGGCTGGTTTTCCTGCCGTGCTCCCCTTCCAAGCACATCCAAAATGCCAACACAGGAGCCAAAGTGCCCTTCTGGGGCTACTGAGTGCTTTGAAATGGACACACTTCAATCACACCAAGACCAACTGTGCCTGAAAATACTGCCTTTGGTAAATAAAACTGTTTAAAAAATTGTCTATTTTTAATATATTTTGCAAAGTATAATTAAGCTGGCAAAATTGACCCTCTTTATCATATTCTGCAGAGATTAAGACTGACAGCAAAGTCAACTCTATAAATACTCCTCATACTCTAGCTTGCTACTCCTAGTATTCTATCTGTGTGAACTTAGAAGTATAAAGTTTGCAATACGTGTTTCATATTCAGTCCTTGCAGTGCACAGGAACGTGGATTTTTACAGGTTTTTTTATTAATGCAAACAGTTCAAAAGCAAACAAAAGACTAATGTATTATTATTGTTACAATTAGTAAATATTTATCCTACGGAAGCACACAATTCCCAGTCAGGGTAGCGACCCTGTAACGTTTACTTTTGAAAAATGCATATATTGGTAGATTTCAATTTATGGTAACTGCATCTCAGAAAATGAGGAAATTTAGCTGCATATGCAAAACTGCAGGGTGGCCTTTGCCCCCGTGGTGTGGCATTTGCAGCCACACAGCTCCCTGAGAGAGCTGGACGATTAAATTATGGATGGGATGGAGGATCATCTGCCTGAAATGCAAAAAAATAGAATTTTTATATTATTTTAATATTTTATTACACTTGAGGTGGTGGTATTTGGGTCAGTGTTACTCAGTGATGAAAATAAAATTAAATAAGCTTTTGTTTTGTCACCTGCACCACCCTGCAATACTCCAAAGCGCGTCCTTTAATGGGACTGCTCGCAGGAGGAGGAATGCAAACCTGCAAGTTCCCGGGGTTATTTGACTCACCAATTAACAGGTCAGGGACACAGCCATTGGCCACACCGACTTTCAGCAGCTCAGGACAAGGCTGCCAAACCCCTCACACATGACATTCCCACCGGGTTTCCCTTTCTCTCCTTGGCAAATCCCTGCCCTGCCAAACGGCACCGACACTTCACTGCCAGTGAAAAAGACTGTGCACTGTGGAAAATTACTCTAACGGGCTTTGGAAACTATAAATCTCTAATTCCTGAGCACGTGAGCATCGTGATAATTTCAGGAGGAGCCCCTCCACTGGCTCCACTGCCCCTGGATGTTGGCACAGGATGCTCAGCCCGGCGCCTTCGCCGCCGCTCCGACCGGTGGCTGCTGGGGAGGCAGCGCTGGCTTCTGCAAAACCCGTCTGCCAGCAGCTGGAGCTGCTCACACCCTGCCCTGCTGCTGCAGACAGTGAGGAAACCCTCCAGTGTCCCCAAGAAATTAAGGAATTACTCTCCTCCTTCCCAGCAGACTCGAGGTCTGAGCCAGGAGCTCCTGCTGCCTGTGAGTCCCGGCAAGCCGGAGCCCGGCGCGGCGTGTGGAGCCAGCAGAGGTGGATGCTGAGCTGCCTTGTGCCTGCCAGTCACTCAGAGCACTTCCAAAACCAGCCCATCTCCCCCCGGCCCCGCCACGGGCCCCTCTCCCCGCACACGGCGCTCCCCTCCCCGCTTTTGGGAAGAGCGCGCCCGACTCGCGTCAAAGAGCTTTGGCCCCTTGGCTTACACCGTGTCTGTTAGCCCAGGCCCCAAAGCAGGCGGACGAACCAAGGCAGAGGTTTGCAGAGGAGCCCCAAGGAGCCGAGCCTTCCAAACCCATCAAAATTTAGCAGCAGCGGAGCACTCGAGCTCTCAGGTGCCATTGAAAAGCCCAACATGTGCCTCAAGGTTAAAGCCCAGCGTGTGCCTCAAGGTTAAAGCCCAACGTGTGCCTCAAGGTTAAAGCCCAACATGTGCCTCAAGGTTAAAGCCCAACATGTGCCTCAAGGTTAAAGCCCAACGTGTGCCTCAAGGTTAAAGCCCAACGTGTGCCTCAAGGTTAAAGCCCAACGTGTGCCTCAAGGTTAAAGCCCAACGTGTGCCTCAAGGTTAAAGCCCAACGTGTGCCTCAAGGTTGAAGCCCAACATGTGCCTCAAGGTTGAAGCCCAACATGTGCCTCAAGGTTGAAGCCCAACATGTGCCTCAAGGTTGAAGCCCAACATCTGCCTCAAGGTTGAAGCCCAACATCTGCCTCAAGGTTAAAGCCCAACATCTGCCTCAAGGTTGAAGCCCAACATCTGCCTCAGGGTTACATCACAATGAGCACAGGGTATTTCACCCTGTTGCTGTGTTTTCTAAGGACAAAAGGGGATCCATAACTGCAAAAACAGGTATTCCGAGACCCTCCTGCTCACCACCACAGCCACAGAACATTTCCATGCTCTCCCAAAACCCTCTCGACTGTTTTCCCCCCATTCCAGAGTCACTGTGCAGCTGGAGCAGGTAAATGATCCCTGTCAAAAAGCAGTGGTGCTGTGGGAAGCACAAATACCTTTTTCATTTCTCCTTCAAGCTTTCACATCTAGGCTACATGAAAATGGGAATTTTTCATAATGAGCCATTTCACATCTTTCTCTGACAAATAAAAAAATTACTGGCTAAATATATGAAATCTCCTCTCCCACTGATGCGGCACTTGAAATGAATTGCCAGATAAGTTCTGGGAGGCATTAAAGGTCTGTAAGTAAATGTGGAATATTTTAATATTCAAAGTTTAAACCGTGTTGATTACACACAGGCTGCATAGCTTGTTGCTGCTTCGTGGCTGTAGTGAAATGCTGTGAATAGTTTCCTGGTAAGAAAATGGATATATTACATACTTCTAGTGATATTTACTGATATTTGCTTAATATCAGTATTTTGGGTGAATATTTCTGCCACAAGATTCAATTGAATGCTTGATCATACAAGTAAAACTCCAAATAAAAGTATGATTAAAAATGCATGGAGCACCTTAAGGAAACTTAAATTTGTGTTCCTTTTAACTCAAGTAAAACTGGTGCTAATCCATGTATTTCCTTTCATTCTTCTATTATTCCAATGTAAAAAATTTTGGACCGGAGACAGTGCCATGGCCAACCACCACAGCCTGGCCCACCAGGATCTGAGGTGCTGAGGGTCTAGTCAGCACCTCACACTTAAAATTAACAGAGAATATACACAAGAACTAGTTTAGGACTCAAAAGCAGCCCTGCTGCACCAATATGGGGACTATTTTTCCAGTGAATCCCAGCGTTTAGTGCTAATACAGGTATTCCTGCTGCGCTCCACGACAGCCACCTCCAGGCTCTGTGTGCGCCGGGTTCCACTGGTGTAAATGGTGATAAATGATCATTTCCTGGAGTTTATGATTATTCTGAGAGTGGAAATAATTATATGCAGTGAGGAATCCTCAAACACCCATGCCAAGCCAAAAGCCGGGGGGGGCAGTGGAGGCAGGACCCCAGCCCAGAGCCCCTCTTTGCACCAGCACTGCAACAGCCTGTCCACGGGTAACTTGTGCACCTCGAGAGCGTTTCAGGGAGCTCCAGCAGGGACTGTGCCTACTTGCACAGGGAATTCAAACAGCTTATTACCAAAGCCATTCTCTTTTTTTATTATTACTTTCTTCAAACAAAGCTAATAAATCAAATCACCCAAGATGCACATTATGCAAAGCTTAATTAGATTTGGCACACATCTTACTAGGAGTAGCACCCATCTGACTTCAGATCAGAGAACTCAGGTTTGATGGGTGGAACCAAATCGCCCACTTTGGAGTTGCTAAATCTACTTTTAAATGCAGCGTGTTTGCATTTTTTTCACTCTGGGACCTGGAGGAGGTTAGCTTTGTTTGACTTTTGGGCAATGGGAGCAGTAGAAGAGAATTCAGAAGTCGAAGGAGACACGTTTATGTAGAACATAAATCTCTTATTCTGCAGGCATGGAAGGATCACAAAGAACTGGCAGCAACCATTTCATGGCACTACATTTCACACACCTACTGCGAGCTTGAGGAGCTTCCTCCTTGACTGCCTATTGTTCTAAGACATTCTGGGGTATTTTTAATAAAAGCATAAAAAACTAATGCAAAAATACTATTTTAACAGCATGTTATTTGGCAGAAGAACTTTCAGTGACAATACTTCCCTTGATTTTATTGCCAACATTTTGCTTTTCTTAAGCCCATAGCTCCCTCAGAAACAAAATCTGGTGACAAATTTCAGCTATATCTTTTTAAATTTGTTTCTAACCTTAACAGAGAAGAAAAATTAAAGGAAAAAAAAAAAAGTAGTTTTTCTAACTCTAGTCAAGAAAAGGTGGATAAAAACAGTTTTACAAGTAGAAATGCTGCCCCCCCCACACTTCATCCCTTTTCTGCTAGGAAGGAACAGCAAGGATCAGGAGTATAGAAAAATCTTGCACAGAAGAGCAACATCTCTGCTGACTCTCCTGAACCCGAAGAGAAAAATCCTGGTTCCCTGTTTCCCCTTTTCATGGAATGACACATCAGAGGGAGGAAGGGGCTGATCACTGCCAGTGGTTTCAGACACACACAAGCAAGCACAGAGCTCAGAGCTGCACTGGGAGTCCTGTGCTCCAGATAACACAACAAACCACAGTCCAGGCAAAAAAAAAAAAAAAAAAAAAAAAAAAAAAAAAAAAAAAAAAAAAAAAAAAAAAAAAAAAAAATCAGAGAACATGTTTTCTGGCTTGTGGCCAGGCTGCACCTCAGCTGTCCATGCTCTACTCACAACAGAGCAAACTGGTGTCAGCCCATTGCTCCTGACATGCTGCGAAGGGAATTGCTCCCTGTCAACCTGCATGGCTGGTCGGACCAAGGGGGGTTTGGGTCACAGAGAGCCCCACGAGCTGCACGTGCTGCCGAAACGGGCACGGGCTGAAGGCCAAGTCTGTGCCCTGCCAGGCTCTAACCACCACCACCACCCTGCGTCAGAGCTCAGGACAGGAGTGCCAGCACAGACCAGACCTCCTCCAAACTTCACACTCATCCAAACCCAGGCACAGAACGGACCACAGGGCCGGGTGCCCAAAAAACACCCACCAACACAAAGCAGATTTTAAATAGCAAGTGCCTGCAAGGGGCAGCTCACACGGAGTCTTCAGATTACAACTTAATTAAGACAAAAAATTAAGATAGTCAGTAAATTATTTAATACATAAATCCCACATTACTTCCAGAAAACACACACAAAAAAGATACGATCGTTTCAAATTCATTCTTTGGAGTGACACACACATTCAGGACCTGCCTTTAAAGAGCGTCCTGGGCTCCAGTGCTGAAGCCTGAGATTTGTAGTCTAAACACTTGACATTTTTCTGTCTACTAGACAGGAGCCTCACATTTGCCTTATTCACAAACACAGAAATAGGCAGAAATAATGAAATAAAGGGAGCCCAGTTCATGCTCCACTGCACCATCTAGGAGAAGCTGCGGCTGACAATGACATTGAAAACCAGTTGTCAGTCTAATGTAATCAGAGAGACAATTGGCTCTGCTGGCAAGAACTGAATTAGTGTTTTCTGTCTGAATCAGTGTCATCTTCCAGGGAGCAGTGAAGCTTATGCAATGATAACAAAACTCCCCAGAAGCTGCATTTGTTACTGAAATATGGTGGTGCTTTGGTGCTGTGTAACCTCATTCTGTAACACAATATACCTCATGGTCATGCTGCTGTTCTCATGTTTCTTGCAATGATACAATTCAATGACCAGATACTAGATCAAACCAGACAACCATAATATTAAAACTTTAAACCCCCCTCCTGGAGAGCTAATGCTGTTTATCCTCCGATGCATTCTCTGCTCTCTCCCGCATGCTGTACACACATGCAGAGCATGAAATCGGGGCAGAGCCCAGGCTGAGATGAAGCTTCAAATCTCTTTGCTTTGGGGGAGGCAGGAGGGTCAATGGGGCTGGGCTTCATTTTCCTAATGAGGGCAGGGGGAAAATTCAAACCAAGGTCAGAGATGAACAAGTGGCCCTTTACGAGTGCGGATTGATGATGCACACTTGTATTTTGTGATGAGAAACTAAAAGTCAGTCTTGAACCAGACATATGCCCTGTTGATATTGTGAGACCACCTGGCAGCTTCACCTTTATTTCTGTCTCACTGCATGAGCTGTTGTTGAACACTAGAAATGCTGAGTAAAAATGTCTGGGGTTTTTAATTATTATTTTTACTGCAGTAGAAGCATCCACTGCATCTCCTGCCATTTATCTGCAGAACCACCCACTGGCCCCTCATGGGAGGTGTGAATAGTTTGCAGGGGACTCCTTTCACATGGTCCAGGAGGGTGGAAGGGTGTCCAGGTACAAAGCAAAAAGGCTGCCTGAGCAATGCTATTTATTTTCAGAGAAATCCTACTTCAGCCCAATGAACTTCAAGCATTTTTACATTTACACATAGCAATATAATCTTAATAACTATATTACAAACAACTGGCACTGAGACATTTCTGATTTAGACCCTATTTAATAGCTACCTCTTCATGTATTTAGCAATACTGATCATTAGAAAACTCAATTATTAATGAAAGCAATAAAGGCATATGGTTCTTATGCATTTCAGTTTTAAAGATAGTTCCTCTTTTTCATCTACAGCACCTGTTTCTTTAAAGAGAGATTGCTCTCATGGGAGGATACTCTCACTGGATTGATATACATCTATAATTAGCACACTGATGGTCCTCCTCAGGCCAGGGAGACATTGCATGATCTGACACTTAAAGGCAGGACATCAAAATACATCCCCTCTTTTTTATAATTAACATTCCACATTAAATATTCATTAAGGCTTACATAAATTATTTCCTTGTTCAAGGCTCAACTTCTCCATCCTTGTTCAGACAAAGCTCTCATTGAATGTGTTTACCCAGCTAAGACAAGACATGACCACACTTTAAATCTATTGTGCTGCCATTAGTCTTTTTAAGCCTCTGGTCTTGCTCAGAGAGAAAAAGGGACAAGACAAATCCCTCCACATGTGATTCCTCTCTGTTTCTACCAAAGCCACCTCAAAAACCTGAAACAACAACAAAAACCAGCCCAGAAAAAAACCACTCCCGTTGAAGCAAAAACCATTCAAATCCAGGAACTTTGCAAAAACAGCCAAAGGAGACTCACGGGAGCAGGAGGAGTTGGCACATCCCACCTGCCAGAGCGGGGCTGCAGACGGGCCTCCATGGAGCTCCTCGCTGCAAGACACAGCAAGTGAGATGAGCAGAGGTTGCTTCGTGCCTTACATCTACTCTTTGTCAAGCCAAAGCCCCAAACAGGAAACGTTTCACTAGAACCCGTTTGTAACAGCACGTGTTCTCCACATGTACACGGGGGATTTTTTAGGTCGTTTCAACACTGTTTTGATTTACTGAAACAAGGAGAAGGAGGAGAAAAAAGCCAAGGTAAGGGCAAGGCAGATGAGCACGTCCCTTTGGCACACACCTTGGAGTCCAGCTCTGCCCTCTGAAGACATGTACACTCTCCAGCATTGCTTACTTCTATGTCACATTGCAGTGATGAATGTTATTGTTGCTCTCAAAAACATATGCTCAGAAGTTTATTATGGCACTAAATATGGGCTGGGTAAGAATCTGGATTGTTTAAGTGTCAAACAGTGACAACATGTGTACAATACAACACAGACATCAAGGGAGAACCAGCCCAGCTAATATGTGGTATTCATATAAGCCTTTAGGAACAAAGACCACCCATAAAGCCAAACCAAAGCTGCCACAAGAATAGGTGGTACTGCTTCCGTCACTGCATACTGTGTGCCAACTGGCTTCCTAATTAGATTTGCAAGCTAATAAAAGGCAAAAAACACAATAAAAGAACAATATGTTACAAGTTTTCTTATGGGCAACATTGCTGTAAATTCAGCAGTTTCTGATCATGGTAGGTACCCAGTGCCTGTTTATTTTTCTTACAGTTGGGTTTGTTTTCTTTATGTTTTCCATGGTTTGTACCTTTTCTTATTGAGAATTAGTATCTCCTTAACAAGCATAGTCCTGAACATGACAGTTTTCAAGTAGTCACTAAGTAAAAATCAGCAGAAATAACTCTCGTACTTCTCAGCATCTTCCTTCAAATAATGGTGTTTTGTTCTATTTCATATCTTATTTTATTAACACACATGGTAAATTGGCTAGTACAGAAAAAAAGAATCGTTAAATAAATTAATTAAGCCCCAAGGAAAAAGTACATCCACTTAAACACTTGAGTTGGGAGTTAGGAATCTTGGAGCCAGCAGCACCACATGGGAACTGCTGGAGCTCTGCTCCCTCTCTGAGACGAAAGAGCTCAACCAGAACTGGAGTATTACTTGACAAGACTTCAAAAGGATGGAACAGAAAAGGAGTAAAAACAGTGACAAGAAAACGCCACCCTAGGAGAGGAGGGAAGAATAGATTGAAGACTGAAAACAATAAAGAAGAAAAGATTGATGGGGAATTTCAGCTGAAATCTAATGCATCTTCATCATGGACACATATCAGTGAGCTGTAAAGGAATTTCTACCCTTGATATATTAACCCCTTTATATACGTTTCCTTTCTCAGTGACAGTTACTGAGAGAATGACCAAAGGGAAAAAAATGAGCCTAATGAAACAAAACTGCAGTGCCACACTGACAACTTTCTCATGTGCTTAACATCTACACCTGAAAAAAACCCTCACTTTCTAGACTCTGATCTTCAGTGGAAGGGTCTCAGACTGAAAGAAAAATTGAGAGGTTCTTAGACACTCAAACTGCATCGTGCAAGTCCCCAAAGATGCCATCCCATCTCCATTAGCAGTTTGCAGTATGAACAGAGGAAAGCTCCTCAAATTCAACAGCAATGCTCCCAATCCCCACACTCCTAAACCACCTAAAGCTTCACCAGGTAGGATCCTGCTCCTAAGCCAAGAGCTGGAACCTCTCCTTGGATTAGAATTGCAAAGGTACCAATTCATATTCAGATGGTCCCTTTGTCCAAGGCAGCCTTTTCTCCTCAGCCTTTTGGAGGGTGGTGTAAAGTCTTTTCCCCAGGCTTTCTCAGAGGAGGTGGGTTGAGTGAGCTGTGGGTGCTGGAAAGAAAGAGATATTGGCTCCAAGTTAAATAGCTTTTTGTATGCACAACCTGAGGCATAAACAAGTCAGGATTTGCGCACTGGACCTTTGCATATACAATCCGTGTGCGTTGGAAAGATGGTTTATTAGCCCTTCTGTTTCATGGGTGTGAAAACACTGGGTCAGCTTCTTTATATTTTAAACAGCGTAGAAATGAGTGTGAAATAAGGAAATCCACAAGCATCTTTCTCCAGTCCGTGGACTAGCCAAACAGGCAGTTCTGGTCCTGAGTGAGGAATGGAGAAATGAAAATATATGGCCTGTGCCATGAAGGAAACCAAGCTGGGTGACCAAAAAACTTTGCTCCCCCCCCCCCCCCAATAACTGGGGTAGTCCCAACACCTCTGTCCCAAGCTGACTTCAGTGACACTAAAGCTAGAGCAAGGATTTAAGCAAAGAGCAGTAATGGCACGGGGACATGATGCCACATGGGTGGAGATGTGCTGGTTGCATTTTTGTTGGGTTTCATTGTTAAGAAAGAGTTCTTCAATGGGAGGACCCCAGTGAGCAAACCTGTTGGAATAAATGCATTTTCAGAAGTGACTTGAAAGAAAAAAGGGTGGGGGAAATCTGATTTAATAAATGATATATAGAAGTATAATTATATGGTTTTAAACACAGTTCCAGTTCACTTGTCTCAGCAAGAAATGCTAGTGTGTGAGAGAAATCATTTATATTGCTTACTACGGTTTTTCAATCTTGGCAAGCACTTTTTCCATTCTAAGATGTGGGAACACCCACATCAGTAATTATATACATTAGCAAAAGTATAAGATAACTTGTATTCTGGATAGGGGTGTTTCCCCCATTTCTCAGTGAACTCTCTGGGCAGCAAAAGGGAAGATTTCTAGTCTACAATCTCCGTAACTGTAAAAAATTACTCCTGAAAACCCTAGCTTGTCTCTATGTATTGAAAACACAGACCCATTATCCCAAACATTTATCAAATATAACACCTCTGTGACAAAACCAACGATTTTTTGATTCTGGACACCTTATTGGGTGTGAAGAGGATTAATAATCCACCTCGTTGGGTGCAAAATCAGCAGAGCCAGCGGTGAGATTTTACACGTTTGTGAGCGTGGGTTAATTGGCAGGGCACGTTCATGTGCATGCATTCCAGCAAAACCCAGGGGGAAAACATGAAAGCTGATGTTTCTGAGCAGGAACCACTTGCTGAGGTTTCCACAGGGCAGGAGTTACAGGGGAGAGCTGGAGGGAGATGGAGCTGAGGAGTCCCACGGCTCCCACTGGGACCACTCAGTGCTCCAGCCACTGCCTGCATCTCCTGACCCACAGCCTGGCTGTCCTCAAAACACACCCCTGAGAAATCAGCTGGAATGCTCATCCAGTTGGAAACAGGTTGTGTCCATTGACACTGCTCTGAAAAAACTGCAGGTTATCCACACAAAACTCAGACCTGTTCATTTTCTCTTCTCATTCTCAGTGGCTGAAGGAGACGAGGAATATCCAGGCATTAATTCTGCAGGTGCGTCTAAAGCACAGAGCAGAGAAATCCTGCCATCCACAAGGGAATTATTCACTTCCATAATCCCATCCCATGCAATCCTACTTAATATTTGCAGGATAGACCTGTGGGATGGGCAGAATCTCTTACCTGACCTTGGATATGACATTCTCTTTCTATGCACAGATTTTTCCCAATATGTGTCTAGGTATAAAGACACAATCACTCCCAGTTTTCTGGTTTGCTTTGTTTTCTTTTGTGGTTGCACAGCTCTCAAATCTCAATAAAGACTTAATTACACGCTGCATTAAAAGAGAATTGGGTTAGCTTTCTTTATGGTTTCTTAAATATTCTTTTTATTAAAGCAGATGCAGTTCCTCAAGAATAGCAATGATAAATAATGGTCCACAGGCAAAATTATAAGCTGCCTGTCTTTTGTAGATTTGGGGCTTAAAAAACCACTGGACTTAGAGACATCACACTAGTTGGGCAATGCAGGAATGGAAAAATCATCTTTTTCTACACCTGGGATATCCCCAACTTGCTACTTGTCCCTAAGTGTCCAAACCAAACTTGCATTCTATTTAAAAAGTATATATTTATACACAGTTTTAATATATATTTACATGTAAGTTTTATACTGGAAAAAATTATCTTATTGTGGTGTTTCTTGTGTGTCAGTGTAATCAGATGTTCTAGGAGCCACATCTTGAATTCCCAGTTTTCCAGAGGTCACTTCAGAGCTACAGGAGAGATTCCCACCACCTCCTGGGAGCACTGGGCTGGGTGACAACTAAAGGACAAAGCTGTCCAGGAAGAGACTCTCCAAACTGAGTCATGTGAGAAGGATGGAAGTAAATAAAATAATCTATAGACCTAAGAAAAATTCAAAACTAATAAAAAACTTTCGGTGGGCTTTATACCAAGTTGAAGGCCTTTATGATTTCTAAAAAATAAAGCCATTCAAAACCACAATTTTAGTATTCAAAGATGAATAAAAAATTACCTCACATATATCTTTGATTTTAAAATGCTCATCTCCTCCCTCCCAATCCCGGTTATCCACGTCATCCATATCTACCATTGGTGTAAGACATCTTGCAAGCTATAAGTTATCATCTTCAACTGGATTTGAATTATTATGTCAGATGGTTGAGAGCATCCCACATTTCACAAGAGTTTTGCTTTTTTTTTTAACCAGTATTGGGCACAGCAATCACAGAAAAAGAAAAAGCAAACCCACAGCAGCTTTCTGGTTTGCATACCAGTGTTTCTAAGATCTTAAATGATATTGCTAGATAGATAATTTTAAAAAAAAATCATTATAATGCCATATTCTTAAATAGCTCTTAAAACAAAACAAAACACACTCCCCCCTTGCTGCCCACCCCAGAAAACCCAGATGCACACGGGAAAAGCTGTCAGGCTCAGTCTCCTCCAAAGCAGATCTGCCAATGTTCTGACAATGTTTGCACTTGCTTGTCAAAACGGTCACTTCAGCTGAGCATCATTTACACTTTGGCTTACAAATTAGTTATGTAAATCACCTATAAATCTAACATGGAAAAAAAAATCCCCCTACCTTTTAAATTATATATATAAATGTACATGCTTTCTATATACATATGACAAAATGTGGCATCATAGGACCAACAATTCCTGGCTAAAGGAAAACGGTGCAGATGGAGCGTCCAGGAGGCACTGGAGGCTGGAGCGTCCAGGAGGCACTGGAGGCTGGAGCAGGTGGCTCCTGGCCTGTGCACCAGGGGGGCTTCCCTCCCTCCTCTGCCACCAGCTCACTGCTGGAGCTCCAAGCAAAGCACCTCTTTTGTGCCTCACTTTCTCCATCTGCAAAGTGGACAGGGCTGGCCAAATTTTTACCTAGCAAACTTGGAGACTTTCTTCTCTTTGAAAGCCACTTCACAAGCTGTTTCAGCAAACAATCTGCTCTCTGGAATTGCTCAGAAAGCCCTTTTCAACAAGTAGTAGAATGCAGGAATTTTACCAGCTGGTCTGTTGATCCATGTCACACATTCTTTGGAGCAACATTTCTTACGTAATGTGTTGCACGATGCTGCTACTGCACGGGGGCTGGCTGTTTATGGGAACGTCTTTAATTGTTCAGCAGATTTTAAAGATAACTAACTACATTGTTATAAAAGGTGCTGAGAGAGCTTTGTCATGGATCTCTTTCCTTTGTTTACAGAAAGGGTTCAGAGGAATATACACACTAAGACAAGCAGGACCAGTTGCAAAAGGAAGAGAAGAAAATCTTTGAAGCAGAAAGGATCCTGCACCTGGGATTACTCTGAACCTGAGACACTCACCATGAGAGTGAGAGGTTGTGCAGGAGGGAATTCTGAGGTTTTCTCAACTCTCACATGTGTTTCTGTATATGGAGTAATTAAATCCAACTATTAGGGTGTTGCAGATTACTGGAGACAGGCTCTAATCCAATGTCCTTCAGAAACCAGGTCCAATAACAACATTTTCACTTAGGATGTGAAAACTGTCTTAGTGGATTTGTTCTCATCTCTTCCTTTCCTCTCCAACATTTTGAATCTCAAGAAAAAGGTAGCAATTATTATTCTAACAAGCCAAGGAAACCACCTTGAACATATATTCTGAACTACTTTAACTTATTCTGTTTGTCCTCTGATTATTTTTCTAATCAAAACTTGCTTGGTTTACACTTGTTAATGGAAGAATTTTCAGTGTTAATGAAAATGGTCAGTGGCTGACCCCTCGTGAAGTGCACACACAAAAGCTTTGCTATATTTATTCCCTACCTCCCAGGAGATGCTGACATTCCACTAATTACTAACGGGGCAGGAGATGCCAGAATTCCTGTGAATTACTTGCTTCCTCAGTCAAACCATCTCCGAGTGGGAAATACTCAAAGAAGCTGCAGCAGCAGCTTTTTGGACCATCAGTGAAGGTTTTGTGGAAATCTTCCTGCCACAATTCAACACGATGCAAATGGAAAGGTACTGCTGGTTTCATGGCTCTGAATATCAAAAATCTCCATCCAATCCAATGGCAAATTACACATATATGGCAGAAAAACACTGCCAGCTTTTTAATTCTATCGAGGGTTCATTGTATCTCAGTTTCTACACAAGAACCACAAAGAGATAAACAAAGCTTTGTTCATCCTACTTCACAAAACACCACTCACATATTATTCTTGACACAGAAATGAAGAAATGAAAGATGGGCAATATAGCAATTTACACAGAAGTGTTTCTGATCACAAGGCACCAATACATGGACTCAGCAGCTGATCAGCCCATGGTGGACAGAAGCAGGAAAGTGAGGATGAGCTTGTGTCTCGGGATGCTGATATACAAACCCAGGAGCCAAAAATCAACTTCCACTTCACTTTTGTAGGATATGTCTTATGCCCTAAAAATTCTACCTCTTCATAAACCTACACAGGAAACAGAAGAGAAGCCTGAGCTATAAAGAATATCCTGGAAACACCCAGCCCGCACTGTCAGCCCACATAACCCTGCTGCTCCAAGGGAGGCAGAATTCCAGAGGGTCAAACAACTGCTGCGAGGGTTGCAGGGAGTTTCTGGAGTCACAGCTTAATTACATGATAAGAGATCGGGGCTGTACATGTGCAAGGTGAATTTAGCCTGAGAGTGCCCTGTTTGCCAACACGCAGACCTACAAAGAAAAAGAAATCCCTGAGGAACTTGCAGAGAGCAGGAAATGGAGTGAGACAACTCAAGTGATCCACACTTACACTTATTATTAGACGTGAGAGAAAGCTGCAAATAAGCCTGTGAATATTCTGTTTCACTGCTTTCAAGTTGCTTTCCAACCTGGTTCTTCAAGTGAGCTCCTCCACATCAGTCTCTACAAATACCAGGGTAAAAACCTGTGTGTCACTCAAAACTTTGGTATGTTGCTTGATCAGGATAAGGGAAGGGAACAGATTTTGAAACTGTTGCACTGAGGCAAGTTTTGCCTAGAAATACTGTATTTTAAAAGTGTTTTTCAAGGGGATTTTTTTAAATTCAAGTACATTTTTAGTATTTGCTTCAACCCATTTCTGCAATCAGGAAAAAGAAGGACATCATGTGACGTGGACGCCCATCACAAAGAGCTTAAATTTTAAACATTGGAAACCCACAGCGAAGCGCTGGCAACTGATCTACTGACAAAGAATGAATCAGGAAATCAGTTCAAATAAGGAATACATTGAGGACTTCATAATAAAGTCAATTATGATTCATGCACAGAAAACAGACACCATTCATTCACTACCATCCGGTGGACAAACCACTGAATCCCCCCTTATCCCAATACGTTTCTCTATCTCTAACAAAGCTGGATCTTACAACAGCTTTCTAATTCAGTGTTTTCTGACAGTAAGAGAGATGGAGAACCTATGTGGGATGTGCAAAGTGTCAGGTTTATCAGTGCCTCCTGGCCATGCTGCTGATGGAAATCATCCCACAGGATAATCTGGGCCATGGACACTACCCACCAGGCAGCCCAACCATCCAGGTGGGACACCCCAGCCGCCCAGGTGGGACACCCCAGCCACCCAGGTGGGACACCCCAACCACCAGTTGAGGAGTTGGATATATTTTCTCCCCTGAGGTGAAACCCTGGCCACGGAGTGAAGTTTCAGATTTGGCTCCAGCAGACCCAGGCTTTAGTTTGTCTGGTTGGCAACCAAGGGACAGGAGGTAAAAGCACGTTTTCCCTGTAGGTGCTTCTTTGTATTCCTGAACCGCTTTCATCCACTCCCGTGCGCTCCAAAATCTTTAGCCAGACAGCTAGTTTGCATATGCTTTTGAGATACTAATTAAACACGTACAAACAAAGAAAAACCTTGAAGCTAAAGAGAAAACACAAAGAAATTAAGGAACTTACTTCAGAAGTCTCGGGTAAGCCAGTCAATTGGGTTTTCCCCGCAGATTCCCCCACTGCCTTGACTTCCCCAATCCACACACTCCGCTAATTCCAGCGGCGAATCCATGTATTCCCCATCAAGTGAAAGAGCTTATAGCCATTAACCACAGAGCTCCAGGAGCAGAACTGCACACAAGCACATGCTTGTTTTAAAGAGGGGAATCTGAAACACCTTGGGAAATGTGTACAACACACTCCAGTAATCTTCTGGTTCCCTGAATTATTCTGTCTACAACAATCCAGTAGCTACAAACCCTCCCCCCCTCAATCAACGAGAAAATCACACTCAACACAAAGTGTTTCACCAATAAAACATATCTGGAAATTCTATATGACTTCTAGCACAGATATGGCAGTAAGGGAAAAGGGGTAAAGTCTGGAAAAACCAGATGTTTTCTGTGAAAATTAGAAATCACAACAGCGAAACTGGAATTTTCAACCATCAGTTCAGGTGTATTCCTTCTCTAGCACCACATTTCAATATGATAAATGTACCAAGTGTCCTCCAACATCATCTTTTTCCACAAAGGAAGCTGTCCAGACAGAAACATCTCAAACTGCACCCTCCAAATAAAAATACAACTAAGATTTATTTTATAGTTTGCCGTAGAAGTGCAAAGGTTACCTCAGGTCTACCCAGGGACCAGATTATTTGGGGTTCAGATAATACCTGACATGTAATAATGGCTTATCTCATTAATTTTGCTCTTGGGAAAACGGCAAGAGGTGATCAACTTCTGCTCCCTTTTTGTATGTTTGTTTCCTATCACAGATTTTTTTCTTGCACAATGAAATGCAGATAAGAAGTTCACCTCAACAAGATAAAGAGTGAGATGGGTGCAATTAACTCTATGGAGTAATTTGTTTTCTACAAGACCCATGACTTCAATAACATAACATCTAAAATGCTGGAGGTATCAAAAAACTGGAAACAAAACCAATAAGAGCAAGATGAAATGTCAGCAGATGGATTAACATCACTGAGAATGTGCCAGATTCTTAAGGCTATATGAAGCAACTATTTTTTTTTCAAAGCAAATTCTATGATAATTTTAATAACTTTACTGCAGAACTTGATTTCCTTTTTAACATTAATTTCCTATTTTCCTGCTGTTCCTCATTACTCCTCCTGCAGGGAAGGGGCTGTTCCCGAACATGCTGGGCTATGGATTCCTCACCTCAAAGCCTTAAGTGCAAAGTCCTCCATTGTTGTTACAACACTCATAATGTCACATATGAGTGTTCCAACATGATGTTGTCTTGGGTTTTTTTGTTTAATTTGCACCCTTTACCCCCACCTCTAAAGAAAAAAAGAGCGTGGTTTCCTTCCAGCTGATGTGCTGTGCTTGTCAGCCATCACCTCTGTGCTGGCTGTCCGAGGGTCTGAACACAACGCCCTCGGGGGATGGCTATATATAAAATATGTGAGACTCAACAGACAGCTGATTTAATATGACCTTATCAGCTTATGGCACAGTGTCTCCTACCATTTTTCTCTGACAAAATTGAGGTGCTTTTGGCAGAAGGCAATAGATACACACCATATCATATTGAGCTCCATTCCCAGGAATTTAACAAGACTGATGCAGCCTTCCCTATCATTTTTTTTTCCTCTTAAAATAGGATTTTCGAGAACATTGGGGAAAAATGGCACATCACTGCCTAAATGCCCCGCTTTGCTGTCAAGGAAACAACAGCTCAGTGGGGCAGTTTGGTTTTTTACATAAGAACTCTTATTTGTGTTGCAGGGGTTTATTTTCCAATGACCCTTGAAGAAGAGCAACACAAGCCAACACAGAGCAGAGATCCCTGCACATGGGAGGCCCCAGCCTGTGAACAGGATGGCAGCTGCAGTCACAAATAGTACAAATGCCCCAGGGAAACAACCTGCAAAATTTAGTTTATGGAATACCTGGCCCAGTTGCTGACACCTTGCAAACACTGTTTTTAGACACAACAAGGTAGGTACATAACCTGTTACCTTTCCCATCTCTGATTTAGCTCTTCCAAGGCAAAAGGGGGTTGGAAAACATAACCCTGACACTTCTGTGCTTGGTTCTGGCACCAGCCCAGCCGTCCAGGTCTGTGTCTTCTTCCCTGTGGTCTCCCAGTGTGGGGACACAGCCACAACAGCTCCGTTTGCACAAGCACAGAACAGGTTGGGAAGTGAATCTCTAAACATGTGCCATCGCTCCCTGTGGCCTCCTTCACCACTCTGGGCTGGGTTTTCAATTAATTCCCATTAAAACAATCAGCTCCCTTTAGAAACCACTTTTGATTCTGTGTAAGTTTGTTCTAATTAGCACCGAATAACAAAAGTATAACAGCAGCACCTCTTCTCCCAACATTTTTAACAAGCTGTCAGAGGAGGAACAGCGTGAAAAACAGCTGATTTAATATGCTACTTTGCCTTTTCCTCGCTGCATTGACTTGCTTTTAATATTTCGGGGTGACCAAAGCAACCAATTTTGAGGTCAAGTGAATACACACAAATCCTTATAGTTCCTTGACACAGAGTTCAATCGCGATAAAAAAAATTAGCCTGTGAAGAAATCCCCTCAAATGACGCCAGGATGTGTCATCTGACACATTTATTGCTCGGGGTCCCTGCCAAAGCCCTTCAATGTATAATTAGCTCAGCTGTGCAACAACCCCTATTTCTATGCATTGGAATTCTTCAGCTTTCTCCAGGAGAATTTCAGTGGCAATCTTTTCCGACATCAAAATAATGGGATGTTATTGGGTGTCTGAGGTGTTTTTCCTTTATCAGAGATCTGATCTACAGATGACAAAAATGGCAACTTACTCTTAGCACTGACGAAACGTAACCATATGAGAAGTTCAGGGATGCGTGACCTCATTCCACAATGTTCCTGCAAGACCTAAAAGCTCCTACAGACTCCAGCAGGAGCAAAGAACACTCCAAGGGGTGAGAGAGGCATTGGCAATGAATCTTCCATGTTATCTGCTTAACTAAAGTAGAGATGGAGCAGGAAATGGGGGTGGGGAAAGAGTCACTCATTGCTTCTTGATATAAATAATACTGATCCCAGTTCTGGAAGTCCCTGATCCTCAAATCACTGGAAACTGGGGAAGTATCACTCAGTGTTGGCCTCGTCCAGTCCTTTCTGCACATTCATTTGCCCACGCTGAGTGAGAACAAGAGTCTCAGCTCACAAAGGTGCCTCATCCTGCTGCCACACAACTGGGTCATTTTTGACATGAAAATCAACCAGAATGTCCAATCTTGTTTGAACATCTTCAGATGGCACTGCAGATGTTTCCTCCGACCAGGCCAAGTGCTCAAGGTGTTAAGAACAGGAGCAATTCCTTTGAAGTCATAGGAGTTCTTCCAATTCCTGCCACCTGAGAATGCTGCCTGTTGTTCAAACCCAACTCACCATCCCACTGCAAGCATTTACACAGAAAACAGGTTTAGGGAAGGAGAGATTGACAACTTCGTTCCTGATATTCTAATTGTGGGCTGGACAGCAATTTATCTTGTCTCTGATCAAACCTGCCAGCTATGAACCATGTTTCACAACTGCAGGAGGCTTTGTGTGCTGCAACTTACAACAAAAAAATGTGGCATCATATATTATGGCTTAAATGTTCAATGCATTTCTCGTAGGGTAACAACTTTTATTATAGGATTTTTGTTGTTGTTGTTGAATTGAAGAGATGTAGTTCTAGTCTTTGAAGTTTAAGACTAGTTGTAAATTCCTTGAAGTCAGTCCTATTTCCTTTTATATTAGCATGTTAACAAGCTTTGGAAGACTGACAGACCTTACAGGAAGACACAGCTGGGTGCTCCTCTAGTCTGGGTTTAATGAAAACCAGAACATGAAGGCTGAACTCTGTGGCTTGTCTGCTGTTTACAGACTCGGCAGGAAGAATCCACTGCCCCAGTGATGAAGGCATAATGTCCTCATCAAATACTGATACTTTCTGTACTACCAAGGAAAACAGTTGGGATTAATTAAGAAAGGAAATGCCACAATATTTTAAATTACTTCTGTAGTTTAAACCTTTGTACCAGATGAAGTTCACAAATAAATAAATAAAAAAAAAGTTTAAAAAAACTCTACCCTGTGCAATACTGTGAAAGATGGGATTTTGCAAACAGGGACTGATTAAAGGATGAGGGCCTAACCTTGAATTTGATCCAGATTTGGACCAAGAAGAGACAGATCATCTTCCAGCTCCTCCAATGTGGAGAGCTCCATGTGACTGTGGGCCAAGTGAAAATGTGAAAGAGCAGGAAGAATCAAAGATTACATGCCCAAAACTCTAAGTCAGTAACAAAGTAAAAAGCAATTCCAAAAATACAGTGGGAATGTTTATCAGGATGACTGATTTCAAAGGATGCTCAAGGGATGTCATGTACAACATGAGCCTTCTGGAGGCCGTTTCATGGCCCTCTTTTGCAGTACTTGGGATGGAAACATCCTCCCTCCTCTTCCTGGGAGTCCCTTATGCTACTCCAGCCCTTTCCCACTCCAAGAGCTGAGGAATAGGTCTTTCCTCCCATTTCCGCTTGTCCAGGCCCTGATAGTTGAAAAAGACATTCCAGAGAGCTGGAAGGGAGATCAAGCTGTGATGCTGCATTTCAGAGCTCTAATATATCTGGAAAATACTGAGGAATATTGCCTGTACCCTGCATTTTAACAGCAGATTTTACTATGGCATCTATTTACATACACTTCTTTGATTTGATGAAACATGTGCTCCAACACACTCACAGGACATGTCTAATTTCCACAAGCGTAGAAAATAAATATATATACACAAATCAAATAACTGCAGGCACAAATGGCCAATTCTAATCAACAACACACAGTTTATAACAGCTTCATTTTCCCCACCTATCTTTAATACTTACGAGAGCCTATAATCAAATTCTTGGAAAGGAAGAACATTCACAGGCTAAAAAAACTCCACTTTTGCATTACTATTTTACATCCTTTTTCACAAAATCTTGATTTCAAAGTCCAGGACAAAGCTATTTTCTTGGAATGCAGTTTTCAACTCAACTAGGCAGAGTTTTGCTTTTGCTGTTATTACAGCAACATCCTTAAATATCTTAAATGTTGACAGCCAAGATAACCCTTAAATACTGTCCAATCTCACCCACCATATGCTGCATTTTCATGCATGCTTCGAGCATTTTGCTGCATGTCAGATTTCCATGTGCACCTGGTTAGGGAACCAAAACATCCAGCCAGAAATGTAAATAACACAGAGTCTGCAAAGGCTTAGGCTGTATCTTCCTCCTGTTACAGACCATAAGGCCTTTGTGCAGCTGAGTTTGCCTCAGCTTTGCTGGACTAACTCAGTGTGGTTTCTGAAAAGGCTTTTTATAAGACAGGACATGTCAGTTAAATTTAAAAAAAAAAAAAAAAAGAAAAACACAATCCAATAATATAGGATCAGGAGAGAAGCCAAAATGTTCAGGTTCATAAATTTAAAAACTGCTTTTTATGTGCCTCATGCACTGTTTATTCTCATGGGTCAGTTGATGATGATAACATCCACATTAAAGATCCTTCCCTGACTCTATAACATATCCCGTGCCCTTCACTCAGCTGGTGTAGCCAGTCTATGGAAGTTCAATAAATGCTTCATTAGTGCTCATTCATTTGGGATAGCAGCGTTCCATCTAACCTGAAATATTACTGTGGGTCTTTATTTCTTCCCCAGTGTTACTTCTCAATCACAATTCTAAGTAATCCCATTAAAAAATTTTCCACTTTCATCAAATAGGCTCAATTAGTGGAATTCTCTTCCTGCTTTGGTTATTATCCTCACATTTACTCTTCAATCTGTGCTTCTGACCCTGAGAAGTCATAAAATAAGAATCAATCTATAAATAACATACACAAAGTTTTGACTAATATGGAATGAATGTGCTCCTCTGACAATCTCCATGTAACCTCCATTATGTCAAGCCCCTGAGTGATTTTTGTTGATTATGTACAGCATCCTGACATGCAAACTCACAATTTAGCCTGAAGACATTTGCAATTAATTAATTAATCCCAACAGAAATTATCAAAACTCATTCACCGGGCACTGCACAGCCAGCAGCAAGCAAAGAAGAGACTTTTTTTAACCATGGAGAAGGAGAACTCTTCAAGCAGAAGCAAAGTCTGCTGCAGAAACCCAAATGTAAATCCGAGAACAACGCAAGCCTCCTGTTAAAGGGTGGCTGCACAGCGAGTCGCCCAGGGCTTGCACGAGGGCCTTCTAGACCTACTTTGGTGCCCATCACACTTCCCTCAAGGCTCTTGAGAGCCGTGTCTGCCCTCTGACAGGGATAACCACAACAGCCCAACTTGCCACAGCAGCATTTACTTGGGGAGCAGGAAAAGATGCCTCAAAATGCTCTGGAGGTATCGATGCTTGGTGGGGTTTTTCTCTTAGGGGGGCAAGAATTACGGGTTCCTTTTGCACTACAAATGAATGGACACGGTCATGCATTTCAGGAGGAGCTTGTTGTGAATCCTTAATTTGAAGGTGCTTTTTTCAGAATTAGAGAATCCTTTACTGAATGCACACAAGGTGGTTGTATTAGATGCACTTTCCAGCTGCTTTGATGTGAGCTGGGAGTGATTGCAGGTGCCTGACATTGCTGCTGCGTGTTGGGTGCTTTGCTTACAGTGACTTGGCTGAGGGACTAAGACATCAACTGATCATAGAATTGATTGGGTTGGAAAAGACCTCAGAGATCATCAAGTCCAACCCTTGGCCCAACTCCAGTCCGTTTACCAGACCATGGCACTCAGTGCCACGTCCAATCTCAGTTTAAAAACCTCCAGGGATGGTGAATCCACCCCCTCTCTGGGCAGGCCATTCCAATGCCTGGTTATTCTCTCTGTAAAGAATTTTTTTCTAATATCCAACTTAAATTTCCCCTGGCAGAACTTTAGCCTGTGCCCCTTGTCCTGTGCTGACTGAGTGAGAAAAGAGACCAATCCCCACCTGGCCATAACCTCCTTCAGGTAGTTATAGAGAGTGATGAGGTCACCTCTGAGCCTCCTCTTCTCCAGACTAAACACCCCCAGCTCCCTCAGCCTCTCCCCACAGCACTTGTGTTCCAGTCCCTTCACCAGCCTTGTTGCTCTTCTCTGGACCAACAAGCTGAGCTGGAGGAGGGGGAAGGAGGAAATCCCACGGAAAATGCAACTAAACCCAGTTGTTTCCAGCCAGTGGACAAGGTTGGGTATTAACTTTCACCTGCACAAAGGACGTGCAGCTACAACACACAGCTCTGCCTCTGTGCTGGAGACAGCACCTGCTGTAGCCCTCGGGATCCCTCCCCCGAAAAATCAGATTAAACCGATGCCCTTTGGGCTTTCAGTCCCACTGTGGATGGTTTCAGTCCCAGAAATGCATGGTTGGAAGCTGCTGTGTAAAAGTGAAAATGAAAGAGTGACTTCAAAAGCAGCCTTTGGTGCTGTGCGCTCAGCTGGAGCCCTTCAGTGCAGTCCCTGAAAAGAGCTCCTTGATAACTTTTTATGAGGCAAGACATGTAAGGTGAACAAAGTAATAATCAGGGATCAGGATAAAGATACAAAATATCAACAGCAACAGAATTTAAGATAGGGGATAATTCAGCAAAATTTGTATTTTGTCAATCCAAATATTTTGTTTCAGTGGAGTAAGACTGTTTGATGTTTATGTTGACTGTTGCATCTTTTTTAATATAAATTTTTTAAGGAAAAAAGCTACCGTGAGAGCAAAAATGTTTCACTCTCTTAATATTTTCTTTTTAGTAAAATTTATCAAAACCCTCAACATTTTATAAGAAAAAAAAAAAAGCCTGGACTATCCCAAGGTTTGGTTAAAATGATGTTTTTCTGCAGAAAATGCTTTTGACAAAAGCTTGCCTTCATCCAGTTTGGTTTTCTTTGTTGTCTGCCAAATCCACAGCAGGATTTTTCAACTTTTATTTTTATTTCCTTTGCCTCTGATTTTCCCCACCCCATCCCACCACCCTGGCCCTTCCAGGAGCTCCTGGTTGTGCTCACTGGTGAGACTGGATGCACAGCTCTGGGCCACCTCCAAGCCCATCTGCTCTGCTGGGCCAACCTGTCCTTTCTGCATCACATCACTCTTTTCCTTCCCTAAGATGCTCGAGGGCAAATTATGCATCTTCCTGTTCAGTTGGAAAACTCAGCTGCTGGAATGTGGCCAGACTAAATCAGGGCTTTCCAAGCAGATTTCCTGGGTGCAAAATTTTGAGAGGCTTCTTTAAAAAATTTTGCATTGACTTTCTTCTCCAGGGCTCAGACACTTCACTGAATTGATTAAAATAATAACTTCCTGTTTATGTGACTCTGATACCATGCAGCTTAAAATTTTAAGTTAATTCCTGGTGGTTAAGACTTCCTCTGCATCTCACACAGCCCTCGCCCAGTTGCCTAAGTTACTTTGCAAGGAGTATGTATATAATAAAGAATAAAGGAGGATGCGATTGGACAGCTGAGCACAGCACAAGGAATAATTTGCAGAGTTTTGTTTATACTGGATGTTGAGAATCCATTGTAAAAATTAAAGGGAGGAGGAATAACCCTGCTAGGCATTTGCACATCCACACTTCCTGCTCTGTTCACTAACCAAACACAACCAGCTCTTCATTTGCATTTCTGTTTCTTCTAAATATGCTTGTGTTTAGGACAGAAGAATCTAAATATGTGTAAGATTTAAAAACAAACAAACAAAAAACATTAATGTTATAAATCTGTCCAGAGCAGCTCCTTAGAAATACACACGGATAATAAAATAATGCAGTCTACAAAATCCAGACCTTGCTTTGCAGGTGCCCATCACAAACACGCATTAATTGGCATTAAAGGGACATTCACACTGAGCAGATGAGAAAGACATTCTGCAGTTTTCAATGTCTGTATGAGGGGGACCTGTTCAATATGTGTTCTTTTAAAAGAGAACCTGAGAGGGTTTTACCCTTCCAGCCCAGTCCTGAAAAAGGGAAGACTTACTTTCCCTTGGTTTTCCTCTTT
Source organism: Grallaria varia (assembly GCA_013396735.1). NCBI lineage: Eukaryota > Metazoa > Chordata > Aves > Passeriformes > Formicariidae > Grallaria > Grallaria varia. The sequence continues at coordinate 1,000,675 of VWZG01000691.1, forward strand.
TAAAATGTCAGAAGGATCAGTTTTCATCTCTATTTTTATGGGTACCTGATGAGTAAAAAACTTTCCAATATATAAAGACAGATATCTGTGATTCTATGATGAGTATTCAGAGCTAAATTCTCACACAGGTATCTCTATTTGTCACTAAATTAAGAAAAAAGGAACAATGAGCCTTAAAAACCTGCACGTGCACCAAAGAAGCAACATCAAGCCAATGAGTGCACGTTGAGAACTGAGCAACTACCTTTTTTTGCACTTAATGGCACAGGGAGGACATTGTTTCTCCTGTAGCCCCAAGAAAGGAAGTACTAAAAGATCATTTTTAAGTATCATAACAATTTTCACACAGCAGCTTCTGTGAAAAGGGGTTCCAGTGATTTAATCCTATGAATGAAAGCAATCCTGCAATGAATCAATTATGTGAGTTCCAAAAATTGAAACAAGAAGCACAATTCAGTACTAAGAAAGACTATAATTTACCTCCCCAATCCGGTAGCTGGAGGCTTCAAAGAGAAAGTACAGCTGAGAAGAAAGAAAAACACAGTGGAACAAATTATCCACCTAAATGATGTAAAGGGACTGGAATCTGGCCACAACTGCTAGATTTGGATTTCTTATAATACACAGGAAAGTGTAAAATCCACTGTGACATGTTTGGTAAACTAAAGGCAGAGGACTCCCTTCCCACCCCCAAAATATAGATATCTTTACAGAGATTGTATGAGTCAGAGTGGGCAAAGGGAGAGAGTCAGAGGTCTGCTATTCCAATTCAACATGTCTCTAATTTATTTAAGACCATAACCAACTTAGGAAAGGCACAGATAACTACACTGGGCCATCAGGCCACCCCCAATTTTTAGGATATTCCCCTTATCTCTTGCAATCTGTTTTAAATCCAATCACCTGTGTTTGAATAAAACTCTTCTTTTAGAATGACATCTTGACCAAGATGAGAAAGTCTTATTTCATTTCATAATTTTTTCCCCCTCAAGGCTTAATGGTCTGTTACTCAATGCTTTACCTCTAAGGTGAACTTAACTGGCTTCTCTTCCAGTCCTTGGTTCTTCCTATGTCTTTGCTCACTAGATTAGAAACATATCTTGCATATTTTGCCCTAAAGGCACTTATACGTGGTAACCAGGTCACCTCCCTTTCTGAAAAATTTAACAGACTATAAACCCTTTAGTTCTCACAGTACGGAATACTCTTCACAAATACAGTAAAACCTGGGAGCTTTTCACTCTTCTCCAAAAAAAATACCCAAAAAGTCATTAATCCTTGGTCTCTTCTTTCAATCCTGTGACTTCGCAAAGATCCCTTCCTTGCAGGCAAAGCACTTCACTAAAAAAGGAGACAATTTTAACATGGGTTCAAGCTGGTGGGAGGGAAAATGCAGCTGATTTTGCACATCACCAGTGCAACCCTCCTCCAGTGATGGACACATGGTGCTAATTCCTCATTTTAAATTTTCAATCCCAGTTTTGTAAAATAGAGCCAAAATGATGAGAAGTGTTTAGTGCAGGTCAAAAGAGCAAGGACTGTACACCAGGCTTTGTACAAATCCTCTGCAAGGCACTATTGTCCTACCTTCCTATCAGCTCCCTTATGCAGGTTTCCATATTTCTGCTGCAAAGTCCTAATTTTGATCTCAAGTTTCCTTCCTCTCACCTTTTCCAACAAATCTGTTTCCCTGTCTTGAAGGCTATTTGCCTACACGTCAGTCACACTCAATTCCAAACCTCTGTGCAAATATGAAGAAAAGAGGAGTTAATAAATTATTATAATAATTGGGCAAAGAAATATTCAAAGAATTGCTTATTTGCCAAATAGCTATTTCCCTAAATTTACAAGGCAGCGGCCAGAGCCAAGGAGAGCTGCTCCCCTTTATGAGATGCATGTGAGCACTGAATGGCTCCTTCCTATGCCTTTATTTTACTGAACTTGTCACACCAGATTTTACACTTCCTCCTAAATTATGAGTAAAAAGAACCCTTTGTTTGTCGTTTTTCCACTTTGATGGATATGGATCACGACCAAACAGTGCAGCCAAGTTCCCATCCCCTGCTCACAGCAGCCTCAGCTCCAGGAGACATGGAAATGCCCCTAAAGGGCAGCTCCAGGCACCTGCATTTCCCAAGCCTCCTGGGCATCACACCCTGCCTGGCTCGGTGCTGCTCGTCTTCCCCACTGCCAGTGCCAAGTCATTCCCCAGGGCCTGGAGGAAGCGACAGCTCCAGTGAGGAACGCAGGTCACCCAGGTCTCTGCAATGGAGCCCCCTGGCTTAGCGCCCATCTCCTCTCTGTGCTGTATTCCAGGCACAGGGAGCCAGGCATGGGTACCTGCTGCTCCTCTTCCACAAACCACCTGCTACCTGTCAGAGCTGCCTGTAATGCTCAAAGCCCTCATTTTTATTACTTCACCCCTCTGGCATGAGCCTTCCCCTTTACAAGCACTTTATATTGTCACCAGTGACTGCCTGTGATGGCAGCACAAGGACATCGGTCACCGGCAGCACGCTCCTTTTCCTACCTCAAGGCATGGAAAGCTGGTGGGTGGTTCAAACAGCCAGGGAAGGAAATAACACTGTGAGCATTGCTTGGTCTGAGTTCCTGTCCTGAAGGCTTGTTCTGTTATTCACAGAGCAGCAGCAAATAAATCAGGAGAACGGAGCAGTAACCTCCCACCTCAACCAGACAAACACAGAGACTTGTTTTTATCCTTTGGTAGAATTGGCAGGCCCAATTTTATGACTGAAGAGGGACAGGTAGGGGGTTGAATAGCCCAAACAGAATTGAAACAAACCGAGCAACACAGCGAATCTGGTGTGATGAGAGAGGAGGACTGCAAGAGCAGGGACAGTGGAACAACACAGCTTTGACAGTGAGGTCCTTTGTGCACCCCCAAGACCCACAAGAGGATGTGGCTATGAAGACACAGAGCACAGAAGTTGCCCGTGCTGTGCCCCGGGAGCCTCTCCCAGGACGGTGCTTGCTCATGCGAACAGCCCTCCTGTGCACGGATGACACACCTGCACACACACCTCACCTGTGGGTGTGGGGTGGCCCAGGGCAGGGGGTGACCTGCCCGGGCAAGGCGGTGGCACAGGGGGCCACGCCGGGCACTCCCAGCCCCTGTGCCAGCTGCCTGTCCCAGCACCACCCGCCCGTGCCCAGGAGAGCCCAGACTGGCCTCGGCACATCCCTCTGCTCTGCCCCGCTCTGAGTCACCTCCTGCCTGCTCCCCAGGGCCAGGGGGTCCCCTGGGTGCACGGTGGGAAAGAGCAAAGGACCTGCTCTGGCAGTCCTTGTGCCAGGGATGGCACTGGTGACACCACCACAGGGCAGGGAGACCAGGCGAGGGGTGATGGCAGGACCAAGAGGTGTTGTCACCTCCTGCATCACCCCGCAGCTGAGCACGGGCAGCCTGTGACAGGAACGGCTGTAGAACACCCAGCAGGGCACAGACTGTCCCCTGTCCCTGCTGCGAGGGCTCATCCAGCAGCACCCAAAGCCCTGCTGGGTAATACCACCTTTACAAGATGCGTATTTCAGCAATGCAATAAAGAGATCTCACCAATCTCTTTCAGCTCAAATCTCTACACCCTACAAATAGAGCACTTTGGAAACCACTTTAGACTGTGCAAGGCAGAAATCCTTTTCTTTTTCCCCTTCCTCTCTCTAACTTTGTTCTGATGGCTTCATTTGTTGCAATGTGGTAAGTTTTGGTGATCTCTTGGACAGACACACACTATGCAAAGGCCTTTACAAATGCAGAAGTATAAAACGAATTTACTGAAAACTACTGCGTCATTACTGAATTGAATATTTAAAGCAATGTGATTTTACTGACTTCTCTCTTCAGGAACCTATGGGAAGATTCTTCAAATAACTTTCATTTCTCATTGAAAATATATTGTTCAAATAATTTTCTGAAGTATTTACCTTTTTTTTTGGTTTAGAATAGTGGCAGCTTTAGCAGACTAATAAATCTTAATGCAAGACTGTTTCAAACATAATTGTACTTAGCTGTAGGCTAGATTACAGGTGTCCCTTTAGACACTTTAACTCATTGTATTTACATCTTGCTGCATCAATTGTATGGCTATTGTAAACTTTACATTATGCAAGGTGTGTAATTACACAGTGTTTGCAACTCCAATCACAAGCGCACACCTGGCCTGGTCCTAACAAGCACATTCCTCCCCAAAATGAGTACATAATTAGAAAATTCCACTTCTTGGACACAGCACTGTGCTTAGCACACGTATATTTTACTGTGAAACGCGTTACCATTTCTCTCACGGGGTCACCAGGCACGCTGTGAGCTGTTCATTGTTTTAATCCTCACATGACCTTTATACTAAACACAAAAAACAACCTCGGGACTGAAAAGCATGGCATGATGTCATGAGCACAGAGAATGATTTCAATGAGCCCAGCGCTGTTTGATCAGGGACCAGTCCTCCCAAGGTGCCCAGTCTTCATTTCCTGTGGGTCCCAAACCAGAGTTGGTGGTGCCTGAAAACTACTTGTCCCAATTAAAATCAGAAAATGAGGCGTTTAAATCCGCAGCCGTTTAGAGAACACTCACTTTGAGAGTTTCCAGCTCAAGATGTTTTGCCACACTCCTAAGTCTTTTACAGGAAAAGCTTCAAAACTTTGTTTTCGTGCATTCACACACACAAAAACACCAACTGCCAAAACTGCAGAGCAGCAGAAACACAGTGATAATTTTATCATTAATTTACTCAAACTGGGGTTCATTATAAATCTGTGCAAGAAGGCTCTCTGCCCCCTCCCACCTTGAGAAACAGGGATAAATGATGTTTATGTTAATAAACTTTTGCTGCAAACAACAGGGAATACATTCCAGACCCCCTATTTTATAAGGATGAGGACTAGGAAACAGGGAAATTTGCAGGAAAGTTTCAGGACCAGGAATTGTTAGAAGTGACAGCTCTTTTCACACATATAGTTGAGGATAGAAGGGAGACAGTTGTAAATAATCACAGAAGAAAAAGAGAGCACCAGATCCCAAGCCCACAGAAATCCTTTGAAAAAAATAAAACCAAATGTGTAGATGCTTTCCCACACTACTTTAATCAGAATTTTAGATTCATCCACGTGATCTGTAAAACAGCAGTTATCAGATTAAATCCCAACTTCTCAGCTAACAAACAGGGGCCCATGAATTCACATGAATAAAGGGGGCAGATTTATACAGAGATATTTTGATTCTTAAACAGTTAACATAACAGTCAAAGAGATGCTTGGTTACTTACACAAAGGGAAGGCTATAATTGTAACATCTTTGCTCTAAGGTGAATAATTAAGTAGATTCCACTGACAAAAGGATGAGAAGACTGTGCCTCGGGACATTTAGTCAGTAGAACTCAGCAACAGGTTACACAGAAGAAAACAAGGCTATATTTAAACACAAACCTATTGACTCGATTATTTTCAATGCAGAAAAAAAAAATATTCCTAAAATGAGTAAACCTTGGGCAGTTCAACAGAATGAAGGAGAATGAACAAATTCAAGGTCCCAGATATTGTTGTAATTTTTATGTCAGAATATATTTTACCATTCTACCCTCTTTTGCCCCTTGATTCTCAAATTTCTTCACAACAAGAAAACGTGGTAATACTAAAAAAAATTAAAACTATATTTTTATCCTCTTTTTAGTTAATGAAGTCCTTCAATAAAGCTCAGCCATATTCATGAATAGGTTTTGCAGACTTGGCTCCTTTTGTTTGAAACAGTAAGCAGCCCGCTACATATTGTTATTCAAAACTATTTTTCTTCACTCCAGCAGAGAATTTAAGTATTCATAAATATAATCGTAACGTTCTGTTGCAAGACAAAAGCAGAACTCCTGCACAGGAGGTGTTACTGTTACTGGGTGACCCACCCAGAATGAAAGGAACTGCCCTGGTCTGCAGGACTCGGCCAAGGCTGGAAATCCTCCCTCCCTTTGGTTGGTGCAGACAGACGAGTGAGGAGAGCACAAGGCACCCTTCCACAAGAGGCTTCCCATATTCCTTCCACTTATCCCCAGGCTAAGGCTGGAATCCACCCTTCTTCCCAAGAGAAAGGGCGAGATGTCCCTCCTGCACATCCTCGCACTGCTCCCCTGGGTGATGGCAGCCCTTGAGAGGTAACCAAGCAGTGGAACAGTGTCCTGATGTAAAACCACCACCAAAACCCATCCCCAGGTCCCTCGATGGCTCAGCAAATCCAGGGAATGGCAAGACAGGCTTTCCAGCTGCTGCAGCCTATGCAGAGCTGCTGCAAGTGGTGCACACTCCACAAAGTGCTCTCCAAAAACAGTTTTAAGGCAATGTGACGTCTTCCTTGTCTTGTCTTTCATCTGGAAGAGGGGGCAGAGGTGGCTTTTTGGACCAGAGTTGGCTAACAGCTCTAATGAGGTCTGGATGGCAGGTCGGGTCAGCACACACACACAAACACTCCAGAAAAGGATTAGTAAATACACTCACATCTCGACAGCACAGGATCCCGGGGACATAAAGGCAGTAAAAGTCAAGAGGAGGACTGGATTGGCTGGCCCAACTAGTTTTTCCATCCAGCAGGACTATCAACTTAAAAGAATGATTTTTAAGCTTTTCTTTTCCGTCTCCTATTAATTTGTTTGACATGACCTTATCAGGACTCTGCTAGTTATGTTCTGCTTTCCTTATGTAGTTGTTTTCAACAAAGTGAAACTGCATATAGTTGTCTCCTCCTGTTACGCCTTCACTTCTGCAGTGCTGAAACATTAAAACAATTTGAAAGATATGACAACGAAGTTCCTCAGTACAGTGAGCATGTGGATTGATATGTTTTGATTTTTTTCTTTAGAGAACAAGCCTTGTCAGTGCTCAACTAGAAAAGCTGCCAAATACATCATCATCTCTCATTCACTATGACCCAGGTGCTGTCAGCCCAAACTGACTGTTTTCAGTAAAAAGAAAAAAAAAAAAAAATCGTGTTGGGTGAGTTCAAAATGGATCCCAAGAGGCTCCAATTAGGAAGCATTTAAAGTGCAAATTCTAATGTTAATTTTCTGAGTTCATTCGCTCTGTGTCCATTACTAAACCTCTAGTTTCAAATGCACTTTATAGCCTTATTTCGTACTATACAATCTGTTTCTTTCCTGCTCCACATACTCTTACAGTTGCACGTAGGACTAACAAATGCATTTGAATATTTGATTCACTGCCATTAGCAAGAGAGGGAGAAGAAAAACTTAATGATGGATGATATGATACGCTGTGCACAGAATGCCTTCATGCTATTCACAGCACATTATTATCAACATACCTCTTCCCATCGTGTGCATTTTTTAGGGAACTAAAACAAACAATGCCACTGAACTCAGAGAAGATTCTCTAGTAAGAGGGATTAAAGCCTACGGATCGTAGAGATGTTGTTGAGTGATCAGTTTTGTTCAAATCTTATTCTGTTTATTTTGGTCCTGGTTTTTCTGCAGTAAATATCTTTACATTGAAATGTGGGGCTTTACTACCTTAAAAGGTGCAGTGAAATGTAATAAACATCTAAAATCTGCTATTATGTATGTTTTCATCTCAAAACCAGTCACCTAGATCCCTAATCTAACCATTGCAAACAGAGTAGCAACTTAATGCATTTAATCCTGGGAGAAATCCAAATGGAAAGGCTGAAAAATGCCTTTAAAACCATCTATATTTTAAAATGTACTGTTGCCAATAAAAGGCGTGGGTTTGTTGAGAGAATGTTTATATTCCTTTATGTGCTAGAAATAAAGTCTTTCCAATTTTGGTGCTCCTGTTTTGTATATTTTGAGTGCTTTTGTGCAACTTCCACTCAGTGGAAGACAACAAAGCAAAGGGCTGAAAAGCAGAGCTGGTATCCAGAGTAAGCACATACCTTATCAGCAAGAATGCCATCCAATTTTGGGGGGTGCTCCCCCTTTTACACAGGTTTGGAAGTCACAGTTTCAGAAGTTTTTAATCAGTTCACCTGGACATAAATACATTTTCTGTTGTGTGGCTTATTTTGGCCAAAACGATGTGAGGAAAAGCTAGGTTTTGATACCTGAGTTTCTCCAGTTTCTAATGGATTATCTAAATCCACCCAAGCACCTCCAAAGGAGCTTTGTGTTTGGTGGCAATGGGATGGCTCACATGGTTAAAAATCAGCACATGCACAAATGCCTGCAGCTTTGAACTTTGCTAATACTGAAAGTATTATATTTGATTACTTGCACAGGGATCCAGAGGATCCCTGCCCTCTGCTCTTCACTAACACAGGAACCAAGGAATAGCTCCCTTAAAAACTCTGCTCAAAAATCTCAAAGAACCTTCCCTTTTCCACTGTCATCTTATTGTACAATTATTCACCACCATAATTTTTTAAGTTTATCAAACAATTTGTTTTACTTGCTTTGAGAGGCAACACGGGGTTAAAAGGGATGGCGTAGATCTTTGTCTCCAACTGATTTTTTTATAATAAAATCTCTACCTGATTCTTTAGATTCAGAGATGCCTAACCTGGTGACTGAGCTCGTTGAGGGAATGCCACGCCGAGTCCCTGGGAATTGGAGCTGGCAGTGCCAGGCGCAGCATCGCCCACGGCAGCTGAGCCAGCCCTGAGCCAGAACAGCCCTGGGAAACAGATGAGCTGTGACCAGGGCTCTGACAGGGAAGGAAACCAGCCAAAGGGATGAGAAACCTCCCCAGCATCATTTAAAGGACACGATCACTCTCTTGGTACAGCTCGGACTAAGTCTGAGTTGCTCAAGCCCCATGTCTTTGCTATCTCTGCTTGCCTGTGTTGCTCCATGAGCAGCCCTGATGCTCAAATGGCAGGTAAATTAATTCATTTTCCAGCATTCGGTGCAGCCTGTGGAAGCAGAACCTCCCAGCCAACGTAAGGCCCTTTGGCCAAATAACATTTGCAATTTGCTTCTATATTTAGGACACTTGCCTGCAAAAGCCCACAGATATTTAACAAGGTCAGTGTGCGTGCATTTTCTGCTACGCTGAGATACAAACGTGATGAATGGAAATGGTTTATTTCTCTTATATCTTCAAATGTAAAAACACAACCCTGAGAAGTACCTCGTGAATCCAATTCCCCACTGCAATGTTTTGTCAGCTGCTTATTAGCAAATTGTGTCTTTTCACATCTTCTGGAAAAGGATATAGAAAAGACCAGATTTGATCGAGATTTTGAATTCATAAAAACTAAAAAGCCCTGGAAATTTCTTTCAATAAAAATATGTTTTGAAAGTCAGTTTCCTCTTTTCTTTTTTTTAGATAGGCAACATTCCACAAAGAGAAAGCGAAGATAATCAACAACCGAGAAGAAGCAAAGCATGATTCAGGTAATTGTTTAGGTCTAAGCCTACATCTAGACTGATGGAAGACTGAAGTCTCCTTGCATGCAAGGGCCTAAGTAGAAGTTCCATTTTAACAGTCTAAACATCCCTAATTTTCACTTTCCTTGAATGAAGTACTTATTGGTACATATTGTTCCTGTAGCACTTTGCATAACCATAAGCATATTTAGATATTCCTTTCATGGCTGTAAGTCACTGTACAAAATGCAACACGAGAGAGAATCAAAGATATGGTATTATCAGCAATACAGTTTTTTGAGTCCTTTGCAACTGAAACGAGTTTAAAATGCCTTTTTATTTCCTTCTTTTTTTTCCCCTTAAAGCACTTTCCCTTCTAGAAGTTAAAACCAAGATTCAGAGGGGGTCACTTTTTTTTTTTTTTTTTTAAGGCAGTAACAACTCCTGAGAGGAGCTCTGGTCCTCAGAAGTCCTTTCAAAGGGACTCCAGATGTGGTGCCCATTCTGCCTCATCACTGAGGGATGCTTAGAGCTCACAACAAAATCCCAGCACCAAAATCCATTGCTGCAGCACAGCTTTCTTTTCAGTGCCACTCACTGAAGTCAGTTGGGGAAGAAAACGTGTTGGGCAATGAATTCAGCGCAGCCCCTGCTGCGGGGTGGCAATGCCGTGGTATAGGGCACACGTAACATTCCCGGGCACCCAGCAATGGAAAAGTGTCCTGTGTTCCAAGGGCTCTATCTTGGTGCTCCATCTCCGCAGGAGCTCTAGCCTGCAGAAACAGAATTCGCCGTTCCATGGACAAGTTCCAGGAGCTGTTTCCGCATGCAGAGCATTGCCAAAACTGGGCCTAGTCGCCTGTTATTAAAATGTTGCTGTCAAGCCATTAAATGCTTGAAAAGCTGAGAATTAAAAGCAGCTTTATGCATGCACTCCCCACGGCGGTTCTAATCGCGCCATTGAGGGCTGCAGATCCAGTTCCCTTCAAAATTTAGTTACAGTTTGTGTTTATAAATCATTTCTTTCAAAGACGGCCACCAAAGAGCCAATCTCTGGCCCCGTCTAATCTGCACTTTGAAGAGGAGCTGGGAGATGGTGCTCACAGATGGCAGAGCCTCCTTCAAAGGCTCTGCTGGGTGCAGGTGCTTTAGGGGACGAGTCCTCCCAGAAACACGGTGTTTGAAAGGCATCCCTTTCTCCCGTTGGACCAGTTTACACTGGGAGCCTGCAAGAAACTCCTCCTTCCTCTGCACTGCCCCTGCTCTGCATCATTCCCATAAATTCCCAGCATGCTTGCCACAACTCAGCTATCCAGAGACACCTAAGCTACTGAAATGAATGGCTGCAAGCACAGAATTTACTATCTTTAAACATCTGTGATCTGCCTTTTCATCTAATTAAAGCATTTTTATGACCTTTTCATAAGATGTGAGATACTATCTTTTTAAAAGACTTCTTACTATCTTTTCATTTACAAGTTCAATACCAAATCTTCCAAAGAATAAAAAAATGCAAGAATAAAATTTATACCACTAATCTTTTTCTCCTACAGCTTTTTAAAATTTAATTTAGGAAATCATTAAGGAGGCAATAAAAAACTGGAATAACTTTGGTTTAGAGGAATCAACTGATATTTCCCGTTCCCATCTAGGACACTTCATAACAGATAAAATATTCTTGATATGTAATTATACACTAATTTCATGCTCATAAGTTTCACATCTTGTGTATGGTGAGGGAATCCTAATTTGTAAATTCAGAATGAATTTGTTTATCTATATTATTACTTGTATTTCTTGAGAGCATTTAGGACTACCAGTATATCTACACTTCACTGGATTAGATGATACATAAACACAGGGTAAAACCTGACTCTTTCCTCTAAATACAATGCAATGTAAGACAAGAATTGATTCCCAGCAACAGTGAATGTAAGGTAAACACAGGTAGGGCCCAGGGAGGAATTTCTTCCTAAAATCTCATCTAACCCCACGCTCTGTCCATTTGAAGCCATTCATTCCCCCTTGTCCTGTCACTCCAAGCTCCTGTAAATAGTCTGTGTCCATAAAGGAGAGATTATCTCCAATCTCTGACCTGAGGGATTTGCAACAGAACGACCTCAGAGCCCGGACAAGACACATGGAGGTAACAAAAGGTGCCATCCAAGATCTGCCATGAATTGGACAATTTGTGTCACAGTTTGTAATTGGGAGAGATCTGAAGAGAGACAAATAAGCACTTTACTGCAGAGCAGGTGACTGTGAGCCAACTGCAGACACATCAGCGAGGAAACACACGCAGGGTAAGCAATGCAACAACTGCGAGGGCAGTGTCACAGAAAGCAAAAATACAAATAGTTCTAGAAGAAGGAGCTGGTCATCAGCCTCCAGGAAGGGATGTGAGCATCCCCCATGGGATCAGGGCTGGCTGCATCACCTGCTCTGCCCCATGGACACAAGGAAAACACGGGAGATGCAAAGAGCCAAGAGCACGAGGTGGAAGGGGAAAATAATCATCCTGGAACTGATTGCTCACTAATGGAGTCTATTAATGAATGGCCACAGAAGACTGGCTAATTTATGGTTAGTTGTGTTTAAAAGATAAACAACCTAACCCAAATCAGGTGTGCAATCCCTCTGCACCAGTGCCACACCTTCATCCAGGGGAGACCTCAGCATTCTCAGGGAAAAAGGAACAATCCCAGGCATCCACCACTTTCAATTAAACCAATTAGGCTGAGGTCTCTTTGCCTTATTTAATCTGGACCAAGTGGCATAAAGTATATCAAAATTTGCAGAGCTTCAGAAACACTGGGACATTCTTAACCACCTATAAGAGGTGGGAAGATTTAGGGAGATTGTTCAAAAAACACAGCAAAGGCACATCTTCATTACCAACTACTTGGAATAACCCAGATCAAGAGAACCCCATTCAGACTCTTGCCGAAGGTGAATTTTGAGCCTGTTCTTGTCTAATCCTTACATAGGGAAGGAGCCAATGGTAGGATGTTAAAGACTCTGTTTTTCTTTTGTAGGATCTGTGGGAGCATCCTTGAGAGGAAATCTCATGATGCCAAGGCAGACTGCATTTAATAATCCTAATTCACAATTATTTGGTTCCAGTGTTTGATATAAGATAGAAAGGTTTTGATATCTAGAAAACCCTGCATGTAATACCCTCTTGACAGATCATTACATGAGTCTAATTGAATTTAGATCTTGAGATATGCTGCTCAGGACTTGTTTGCATTTCACTAGAAATGAGATGATCATCAGTTACCTTTACATAGAAACTGTGACGCATATTTTCATGCACATGAAACACAAATACCAAAATATTCAGGTATTTGTGTGCTTTATTTGCATATAGTTGCTACCTCTGTGTGGAAATGAAGCAATTACTGTTACAGGTAATTATGTGCTCACATGTAATTTGCACAAGAGGAGAAGAAAAAAAAAGTCCTACAGTTTACTCATTCTGTAGATATTTGGGGCAACAGAGCAAACAAAAAAGAGCTGTAACAAAACCTACACATTCACCCAACATGTCCTTCTGTCAAATAGATATTTGGAGAAGAAAAAAGAAAATCACCATTGCTTTCCCATAAGCAATTTTCCAGAAGAAATATTTGCCTGTTACTAGCTTCTAAATAGCAAGAACAAACATATGTAAATAGACAAAATGTTGGTACTTTTCTTTCAAGACCACCTGCTAAATATGAATCTTGAATAAGCTCTCTAAGTATTGCAAATTTTTTACTTAATGAAAGAAAAATTTGTACACATATGCCTGTATAATTGATTCAAACAGAAACATTCTTTTTCACTCAAAAGGTAATACTTCTCTGAATTACGGCAATTATTCAACAAAGAAAATTGTCATTCTGAAATGAAAATCAAGAAGTTCAATTCAAAAAAGAAAATGCTTCAGTATTCACCAACTCCTTCCCTTATTCTGGAGGATGATTAACTTGCCAAATCTATATTCATGCGTATTTTTTATTTCCCTAAAATTTAAGTGTTTAGACACCTTACTGAGGAAAAAAACAGTCTGGTTATGCACCCAATTTCTTTTCCAAAGCTTCATCTGTGGCGAAATAACCCCCAAAACATCTTTCCCCTCTGCTGGTCTCTTGTAAGCCACTGCAAGCTGCCTTCGTTGCAATAATTTATAATTAATGGCACGTCTGAGATTTGGATCCAGTGTGTGGATGTTACAAAATACATCACAAGTCTTAGTTTTCATAAGCTTAATACAGAGCTGCTTCACTTGTCCTACAAGTCCTCCTTGAACTCCACCAAAATATAAATTAACTCCCGGGAAGTGAAGACAATTCAGGTTTCTGGTATCTGACCACACTGTGATGGAAATTGGCTGCACAACAAGACAAACATAACTCCTGGTGTCTTTCCCTTCCCCAGCCTCTCAACTTCGCTCATACATGAAGGGAATTTTCCCTTCCTCAATATATTGTATATATTCTTCATATATTGTAGGGAAAACTGGCTTGTAGCTCTCATTTTCCCACTAAACTCACTCTGTTCTAGGATTAACCTTTTGTACTAAAAAAAAACCCCACCTCAACCAAAACTCAAAAGGATTGTGTTTATCTTATTTCTAATACAGTCTATGTGAGCCCGTTCGAGTGTCCCCTCCGTCCCCCACTGTGGACCTCAAGCTCTGCTCCTACAGTGCTTTCCCAAGGGGACAGGGCAGGGATTGCCCACCCCATTCCCTACTCACAGGTAACACCCCAGAGGGAACAGGGCAGGGATTGCCCACCCCATTCCCCACTCACAGGTAACACCCCGGAGGGGACAGGGCAGGGATTGCCCAGCCCATTCCCCACTCACAGGTACCATCCCGGAGCAGGGACCTGCACACCTACACCAGAGTGTGGGAATCAGTCCCTCTCTGCTCAGGCTAAATCCCAGACGTGCTCATTCCCTAATCCCGAGGCTGGATAACAGCAAAGGGCTGAGCCTGCCCTGGTTGCCCGACAGGATGGGACAACTATCGCATGGTGCTTTTCACACCTGCTTCCCTCTGCTTTTATTTTTGGGAGGGATGATATTCAAGCTGGAAGAAGAATGTCCATGCCTTTACCATCAGAGCCACATCCTTATGTCTCACACCACACTTGATCTTTTTCTCCTCACATTTGATATTTTTCCTCTGTTTGTTCCCATGTTAATCAGATGATAAACCCACAAAGTCTGAAGGAAATAATGCTAAGGCTTCTGCACTGCTCCGCAGAGAAGTGTCAGAAACACCAAATCCTTTCCCGGACTGATTTATTTTTATTTTGGTGAGGCACCTTTGCAGAGCGCTCTTGAAAATATTTTGGTTTCGTTCCCTCAGTGTTTCTTGTTTGTTTGTAAAGTTCTTCCTCAGCTTAAAGCACAGACAACAGTTTGTCACATGAATGGGAAGCAGAACACCCTCCTGGGATGCTCAGCACTGCCAGACTGGCTTGGGGACCTCCAGCACATCTTCAGCCAAGCGGTGCCTCATTTTCCTGAGCACAAGGAAAGGTGTAATCACTGAGTCTGCACTCGCTTCTGGGCTCAGATGAAGAATTTGTCTCTGTTCAGTTGTAAACTGCTTTTTTTTTTTTTGGCTGAGTTTAAAACACAGAAATGAGAATTTTCTATGTTGACACAGTGTGTATATTTCACCTTTTCTTTTTTTTTAATATACCTACACACACATATATGTCCAGAGCTCTGGGCAGGAGAATTGTTAGCACATGGAAATAAAGAAAAAACAACTACACAGAACTTTCATAAAGCAAGCCACAAAACTGATGTCTAGGTCTTAAAACAACACACTTCATTCAGCAACAAATTCTTCTATTTCCAAATCCCTTTGCAGCCCCTTGTCAGTGCTGCTCTGCAGTGGAGGCTCCCAGGGAATGGGATGGTTGGACAAGTCGCTGGGAATTGGCTCTGCTGGAAGAGATGCCATTGTGGAGGCCAGGGAGGGGAACAGCCCCTGGCAGCACCAAGGGCACCCCCAGAGCCGTGTCCTGGCTGTGTTTGACTCCAGCACACAGATTTAAAGGCCTTTTTTTCTTCTCCCCCTGTCGCTGTAGTTTGTTGCCACTCACTGCACTGACCTCTAAGGTCAAGGCCTGACCTTTTTCTTTTTTGGAGTCCAAACCAGAAAGCAGATGAGATGTGGGGACAGAGGCAGACTTTTAGCCTCAGAGGCTGGCAAGGGCAGCAGAAGTGCTGCGCCTGAAAGCTGCGTTGGGCCACGACCAAGACATCACTTATTCCACAGCCATCCACACACTGTCACTTCATTTCAGGACTAGAAATGAAGGGTGGTCTGACACATAAGTCATTAAAAAAAAATTAAATCATTATTCCGAAGCCTCACAAGAAAAGAATGCATTTGAGAGTCAGATCGATTTTTTTTTTTCCCCAAGGAGAAAGTCAAGTCCAAACGCTAGTTATGCCTGTCTGCAGCTGTGAATTCAGCATGTAAAAATATACACTGAGACTTCTTTAAACATGAAGCCAATGTTATAAAGAACTAGATGTAATTTTCCAAACAAAAATGCTACGGTCCCTACCTTAATTTGGCTGACTAGTTTGCATGCTCAGAAGATATTCACACTTAGGGGTAAAATGCCCAATTAATTCTATATATGTAAAATTCTACCGTTTCACACTCAGAAAGGGAGGGCTGCAACTTCCAAGGAAGAGAGGAACATACTGGAAATGATCACTCATGAAACTTCATATCTGTGCTAATGCTGTTAGTTTACTCTCTTCATTGAAAGCTATCAACACCAGAAATTTTAGGGTCTTTTGGAGACCAAACCAGTTTATGGACCATAAGACTTATGTGTCTGATTGTGGGAAGAACAGAAGTTATCGATCTATCAAACCATTTTCAAACGTGATATTTTTTCTACAAAAAACATTTTAATGTTTTCTCATCACATAAGGAACTCAACAAACAGACCATTCCATAGTCAGTATTTGTCCCAAATTCAGCCAGTACCTCAGAATTACACCAGGTGAAACCCATTAGATTGGTTTTCTTCTGGTTTTTTTTCACATGGATATTTAAAGATGGTCTTTTCTAGTCTCATCTCTGTCTGCATCAATCAAGCAACCCTGAAGTTCCTCTAAGTTTTCCTCACAAAATAAATCTTTCCAGGCAGCTGAAAATAGATTCTGGACCAAGGAAAAAAAAAAAATCCTAATCCTCTAGAAATCCTAAATTTCTCTCACGGGATCACCTGTGCTTACCCTGAAGCCTTTATACAGTGTTGGCATCCAAGGCATTTGCTTTTAGGGCTTTGGGTTCCTGTTTCCCTTCCACAGCACAAAGATAATGCCCCAAAGTCTGCAAAAGGCTAACACAAGGATTGTGACTGGACATTAGTGACCTGCACAGTGAGAAAAATCATCAAGCCAGTCAAGGCAATTTGTGATGAAAAGTTACAGGAACAGACGCACGCTCGGAGCGCTGCAGAACCCCGGAGTCATCCTGAGCTCCCCAAACCACAGCGGGAATCTCTCCCCAACAGGCGCGTCCAACTCTCCGCAAACTCCGCTAAAGAACCAAACGTTGAAGTGCCCTCCCAAACCAAACAGACCCGCGCTGGAATCGCCCTGCGCCGAACATCGCAGCGTTTGGAGTTCTTGATTGAACCACCTTTGGCAGAGCTACAAAATGACATTTTAAAAAAATCTGCTTATTTTTCCCCCGCCAACGCCCCTCTGTGGGCGCAATGACAAAAGGGGACCCAGCTGCCCGTGCAGCCGTGGGCGCTGCCAGCCCTCGGCAGCACACCTTCGTTGGGGCTGTGCTGCCACGCTGCCCCTGCACAGTGTTTGCACTGAGAGGAGGAGGTGGCAGCTGAAGATGGCAAAACAAAACTGGGGGACTCAGTTCTTGGTGGAATCAGCCAGACTGCAGGGTTTGGAGTGAGACACGCAGGGCTGGCTGAGCCTGCAGACTCCTCCAGACTCCGTCTGACTCCTTCTGTATGGCGCCCAGGTGCCCTCACGGGGCTGATCCCACTGTAGCACAGTAACGAGGCACTGGGAGCAGCAGCCCAGGGCCCTGCAAATCAGCATCGCCACCACGGGCACAATTAACACCCAGCTCCTGCAACAGAGGTGGCTAAACAATGCTGAAGTTATTATCGTGTGGCAAATAAAGGAAGACGTCATTTTTACAGAGCAAAATGAGGGAGCATGTAATTCCTTTGGTGTGTACAACAAAAATTATGCATATTTAGGGCATTCACTTTTTTCCTTCTTTCACTGATTTTTCTTTCTTGCTTATAAGCTTTTGCCACCAAATCCAGGCATTTTGTACTCCATGGCAACTCCTGGAAGTTAACACTTGAACTAATGAGATCTATGAAAGCACTCCCTCTTCAAGAGAGGAAATGATTTTCAGTCAAACAGGCCAATGTTTTCCCTACCATCTGCACAACCTTTTGTTAAAACACCTTCTATACCAAGACACCTGATTAAACAGATGGGGGAAGAAAAAATAGCCTTTGTTAAAGTTTTGGCATCCCATTTCTTCAATTAGTTTCTTCCAATAAGTTTTCAGCAAAACCAGACTTAATGTTCCACGTATTTTTAATCAAAAAACTTTTGCCAGGAAAAGGTAAAAGGAGGCAATTCTTGATGCTCTGCAGTATCATTATAGGTCTGAAAATTCAATGCCACAAGTGACAGAACTGGGTTGGAAGGGTCTTTAAAGACCATCTCATACCGTGGGCAGGGACACCTTCCAGTGTCCCAGGTTGCTCCAAGCCCCGTCCACCCTGGCCTTGGACACTCCCAGGGATCCAGGGGCAGCCACAGCTTCTCTGGGCACCTGTGCCAGGGCCTGCCCACCCTCACAGGGAAGAATTTCTTATCATTTATTCTAAACCCACCCTCTTTCAGTTTAAGGCTGTTTCCCTTTGTCCTGACACCCCAGGCCCCTCTCCAAAGGGCCCTCCCCATCTCTCCTGTAGCCCCTTTAGGTACTAGAAGGTTGTCTGGGCAAGCATCTGCTATTTTAACTGTTAGTGCAGATCTCAATCCTAGACAAAAGGACAACATTGCGATTCTGCTTTGGGCCAACACAGAAAACGCAAAATAAAATACACAACTCCTCGATAGTTCACATTAAGTTCTCAAAATTCAGGTAATCCACTAATTCATGGGGTTGCAAAGGAGCATTTGTTCATAACTAAATGTATGAAATTGAACGCTGGCAATGCTGTTGTCAGACTTAGAAGTGTGCAGACAAAAAAAAAAAAAATTCAGTTCTCTTGCCCTGGAAACGATGAGCATCTCTAAAAAAAATTACCTAAATGTCAGTTCTTTGCTATGAAATGGATTGCCAAGTAGATTGGCACAGCTCACTGTTCCTGTACCAGGCTGGGCAGCAGTATCAGTATTGGCAATAAGGACTGGCTGCCCCAGATGGCTGGCAGCACTTAAACAACCTGGGACCCAGATGTCAGCAAAGCAAAATCATATCACTGAAACACTTAATTCCTCCAAACAATTATGCTTTTAAAAAAATCAAACCAACAAGAGCGTAAAACCAGGAACCCCTGAACTCTGGGAGGGGTGGAAAGGAAACCCTGCGAGCGAGGGCAGCTTTGGGCTCATCAACAGCCTGCTCCCCTCCTGGCTGCATGGAGCTCACTCCCCTTGGCCTCTTCCCCTCTCTGGAGTGGCACACAGGGCCATTTATGGGGGAAAAGCTTGGCAGATGCAAGACCCAAGTGCCAAAAGTCTGGATGCTTTTTCTCCCGAGCACTGCCAGCAGTGGCATCTGGTTGCATGGCTGGCTCAGCGCTCACAGAGGGGGGGTCCTGACTCGGGGTCTGGTGGGTCAGCCCAGCTCTGAACAGCTCCCAAAAATCCCTTCTCACTGCTAACCCTTTCATTCTCCAAGGGGAACAGGACAAAGATGGGATTTTCTCGGAACATACATCAACATAATTTTTCCATGCTCTGCCTGCACCTCGCACGGCTCGAGCTCACCCTCAGCGTGTGTCGAGGCGGGACAGTTTAGCATCAAGTTTTCCTAATTAAATTCACTCTGGCTTCAGGTCGGACAGGAATGCAAAGATTGTTGCATGTCAGGATGGAGACAGTTTGCCAGCAGCCAGGGCAGAGATAGGCACAGGGCTGTGTCACGTTTACCTCAGCCTACACATCCTACACAAGCTGGGTCGGCAGCCTGGTGTTTGCATGACTAACTATAAGCCTTCTGTACATTTACACATTCATTTATGCTTCCAGATTTTTGTATATTCACATGGTGCTGCATGTTTTCTAAAAACTATAGTTCCTGGCTGTGAGGTGTTTGGGATCTCACTGGGAAATCCAAAGAGACTCATTAACATTTCAGAACAAGACACCTTACTGAAAGCAGCACACAACTGTAAAAAAAAAAAAAAAAAACAAACAAAAAGGCTTGAAATCTACCTTTTTCTTTTTTATTCCTTCCACCTCAACATTTATCATAATACAAAGTCTGAAGTGCTCTTCTTCCTGACATGTTAGTCATTCCTACAGGCAGACAGCAAAGCTGGCTATTCCCATTGGTTCCTCTGGCTTGGAAGTATGTTTGTGTTACAAAAGCAAGTTTTGACTTCTGTTACATGAAGAAGTTTATCCATAGGAAATAAATGTAGTTCTTTAAGACACTTCTGTACCACATTTATTTCTGCAGATTTTTAAATATTACAGTTCTTCATTGGCTTGATAGCTCAGTAAGCCCTGAAGTGTCTGCCCTGCTGGGGATGCCCAAGAACAAATGTGAGGACAGTGCTGGAAGTGCAGCGAGCACAGAAGGGCTCGCACTGCAGCGCACGTAGATCCATGTGTGGGAATGATTATCTGCAACTTTTCAGCTCTTTGATGCATTGTGTGAAAGATACCCACAAATCTTAACCAAAAGTTTCCTACATTAAAAGCCCAGCCGAGCAGAGGAGCCTGGTCTTCTGGCTGTGGAGTTTTCCCTGAATATATCCCCATGTGAATACCCTGCTTTGAATGATGTAACATGAAAGGATCGCCTGCATTGTGCAGAAATTTTCTGTTTCCCATTACTCATACTTGTAAATGTATCTGCTTTACAGCTCCCTAAGAAATGAACAAGCCTTGGCATCAGAAATATTCCTCAGACATTTTTAGGCAAAACAAAACCAGCTAGCTGTTCCAATGTATTAAGTAATTCTTTCATGCTTTGCAAAGCCTCACAGCCTTGAGATACTATTCGGATGCATTTATGCAATTTCTGAGATTCCCTTCCACAGGTACAAGTAGGTCTTTTCCCACTCTGATAGGAGCTTTTCCTTGGAAGCCTGATAAACTGCCCTGCTGACAGCTGTGCAGTGGTGGAGGGAGCCAGGCAAGTGCCTCAGATGTTGGAACAAGAAAGTATTCCTGTGTTTTTAGCACCTGGGACTCCTGCTTAGCAAACATCCCCACCCCAGCTGCGGTATGGAAAAACTGCAATATCTGTACCTATTTTACGAAACAAAAAACAAGGACAAATTTTAAAAAATTTTAAAAAATCAAAGCAATCAAAGAATAAATGAATTTTACCGAGGTGTAACAGTTCTTAGGTTTGGTGTCAGAGCCGCACCACTGTTGCTTTCAGAAGATTTTGATCTGATTGAGAGATGACTGTAGAATCCCTACCCTGATCACAGCTCAAGAGCTACAGCTTGGGTGAAGAAATTCTATGCGTCAGATTTTGCCAAAGTCCATTAAAAAAACCAAAACAAAACACCACGGCAGAGTCTTGTGTGCAAGTTCACATCCACAGCAGAAGCTTTTGCTACCTGAGAACATCAAACAGAAGGTGGTGATTTTCACATGATATTTTTATGCTCACCAAAGTACCATATGTAATTTTAACAATAAGAAAGCAACAATAGTCACAGAAACAGCCTTTTCTTGGACATAATCTTCTTCAAATAGTTTTTAAAGATGATTATAAGAAAGGAGTTAGAGTGCAAATCTTCCAATTACTACGGATGAAGCAATTCTTCTTAAATGGCTCCTCTGGGTCTTTCTGCTGAAAGACCAAGACTCCAGAGAGCTTCAGCCATTCGGTGTCCCGCAGCCCTCCCGCCTCCTTTCTGCTTCTCAAAGCTGGCAGGAATTGGCACAGAGGAAAAGATGATGAAAAGATGTTCCCCAACAATGAGGTGGGGAATTAGACATTGCAAATGCAGCACAGCAATCTGGAAAAATCTAACCACGAGGCAGCAATTTCTACACTTGACAAAAGATTTCAACACCGAGTTCACGTAAGTAAGGAAATCTTTGACCTCCTCTCCTTTGCAATGGATCTGTATCGAAATCTCTGAGTGTGATGGCAGATGTTCTGTTAAAAGCATGGGATTTCACTTGCACCCTGCAGTGCCTCACATGCACAGGGTTGTGGTTTTTTTTTTTTATCCATAGGGATGTGATGCTTGAACCCTTATCATCCTATCCACTCTATCGCACCAAGATTTGTTCCCCTCAGCAACTGGACAACAGCTCCCTATTTTCTTCATCCATAAAGCAGCACCTGCTCTTTCCTGCCTGGGAGATATTGCTGTTTTGGAGCAGCTCCTGATTTCTCCTGGACTGCAACAACTCATCTTGTCTACTGGGGTTCAGACTTAATTATTTGTGATGAACCCTGGTGAATGGCCCCAGCAGTCTGTGATAGCTCAGGACAGAAAGCACAGTGTAAGGATGACACCTGTATTTCTGCCCTGCTCCATATGACATCAGTCAAAAGACAAGGCACCTTCACCCCAGTGCTGTGTGAGCAGAGAGAAGGTGCTTCTGTTGCATCTCATGCAGCTTCCTGGGCTTCGTTAACCAAACGGAGCAGAAAGGGAGTCCTGAGCACTGCCAGGCTGCCTCCAGGGGTACCCCACCACCAGTTCTCCCTGCGGTCACTTTGACACGGCAGGGGAATGGTGAATACCCGGCGAAACGAGCCAGTGCTGGACTTGCACTCACGCCCACAGTCGGCACAGCCTGGGAGCGGTTCCTGGGGAATCACAGGGTGAATCCACCTCTCCCGACACCCATCGAGTGTGCAGATGGATCATTCACTCCCCATGACTCACTGCAAGGCCCGGGCTGAGCATCTGCCACCTCTGCCAGCAGAGTGAGGAACACAAAGTGTAACCAACCGAGAGACTTTGCAGGGGAAAAGCTGAACACAAGGACTCTGGTAGCGACCAAAGCTGCACATCTCACAAGACAATCTCATTTATGACCTACAAAGCTATAGCATATCATGGCAACACGATTAAAAATTAGCCTTGGTGACCTCTAAGACTCATTGTCATCGTATTTGATATTGGAAGAGCGGAGCGTAAAGGACCAAGAAGAGGAAAAATATCTTGAAAAGCCAAGAACACCCCCCTTCCGACTTTCAAAGATGATACGCAGCTTCTCCTGCTAATGCAGCTGAAAAAGGCATATTCTGCTTGATTTCCAGGACCAAAGAATCACAGAGCCTTAAATACTTTTAGGTCTGAACGGCATCAAAACCTATGGAGCCAAAATACTGGAGTAAAACAAAAAGATGTACCATTTCTCCCTTGCTGCCCTTGTTATTTTGCACACTATCTCCTAAGTCCATCTGCTGAGTTTGATCTTCTGTGAACTTCTCTAAACTTTTTGCTTGTAGCTACTTTCCCGCAGCAGTGGTTGAGAGTGAAACCTTGCTCACAACAGGCGCTGGCAGCTGTTAGGGGCTTGCTTTGCTCAATGTTTTCTGTGGCCCTTGTGTTTTTATTTTAACTGGAAGCAGTAAGATAGTTATAACCGGAACATCCACAGTAAAAGGGGGTCACACTAAACATGCCAGACCTGTCTGGGCAGGTCTAATTTAAACACCAGCCTTTTAAGAACGGGACTGTCTTTGAATGAGATTTCTTTGTACTTCTGAAGACAGCACACACCCTTTTCCTGCTGCTTGATTAAACAGCACTTGCCCAATGAATAGATCTTGATCAGGAATAGAAAATGCATGGAGCTGTCCTGGGGAAAAAGTGCAATATCCTTTCCCAGACTCACCTGTGGGAAGACACGTACAGGTATATCGAACACACAGGCTTTCAAATCAGTCCTCTCATACACGGACCTCTGCTCTGTCAAATGCCTCTGCCTTTAAAGTATTTCCCTTACACATTTGAACGTAATAAAGCATTAATGGTAGGGTAAGTGTCACCCAGGAAAGCTGTACTTTTAGATTTGGCTTTGCCACTGGAAGGCAAAGCACAAACCAAGACGTGAGCTGTTTCGTGATTGCAGCCCAAGATCCACCACCACAGTGCCAGGAGAAGGCCTGAAGAGCCCCTATCACTGCTCTTGCAGAAGTGGATCCTCCCTGGCTAAAAATAACCCTGTCTTTGCTGCCTGAACAGTCATCCTTCGTCTTCTTCCCACTCACCCAGAACTGCACATGCCACTGAGCAGGCAGGGAAGTGCTAAGGAGGAGCTGCTTTTCACACGCAAGGTGAATATTAAAAAGTTCACAGTGCTGTGCTTTAAGGTTCTTTTTCCTGTTCCAAGGAAATATTTCAGAAACACAGACTTCTACAAACGCACTAAAGTCGTGCACAGAAAGCAAACTCCATGGGATAAATATATTGCCATTAGACTTTTAGAATAACAACAGGGTAAGAGAAAACTTCATTCCATCAAAAAGCAAGAAAGTTTGCTGCCTAGAACACACATCTGGATTAACCGTGCTCTCTGCTCCAGTTTTCCCCAGTTATCTTGGGCAAATCATTTCCCGCAGAAACGAGCTGGGATTCTGTCAGGTATCGCAGCTCCCACTAAGACTTAGTCACATTTCCAAATTTCACACCTCAGCCCCGTATAAAAGAGCAAGAAGAGCATTTCTTTACCTCACATAGTATCACGGAGATAAATACATCCTAGGTTTTAAAGCACTGGAGTGTTACATGCTCTACACAAGAGCCAGGTCAGGCTGGCCCCCATCTCCAGGGTGACTCATTTCTAGGAGAAGGTGCTTGCATTCATTTGGAAGGACAACAAGGCATGACTCAATGGATCAAAGCAATTTATCAGCACTCAAATCAGCACCTAATGTTAAATTCTGAACTCCTTTCTGCCAGTTCATTTACATATTAGAACTTTACATGGCTAGTATTAGCTGAAACTAGACCCACTTGATGGGCAGAATGGTTAATTATGTGATTGTGAAATTTCAGCAGTGGTTCTGGTAAACAACGCAGAAAATTATTTTTACAACTAATTTGTTTGTTCGTAGTGTATTTGTTTGGAAAGCTTAAAGAGACAGTTATGGGAGGATGGGGTGCACTTTTCCATTCTTCTCTCTCCATCCAGACACTCAGCTCCCTAAGGCAAAGACAGCTTGACCACACTGTTAGGGAAAGGATTTTAACTAGTCCTCAAAAAATTTATATATTCCTATATGTAAGCATCTGCCTGCCTCTTTGAATGGCAAATAGGGATCATTCTGCAAAAAGAACTCTTTACAGCACTTCAGCTTAGCCCTTGTCTCCTGGTGCTTTGACAAACAGTTTTCGCTTTATGTAAATAGTTGGTGGATCAAATTTCCCCAGCAGCCACACCCAGCCAGCCTGAATCACCTTTTATGCATTGCGTTTTTTACCAAAGTACACAAGAGTTGCTACGTTACCCTTTGCCCACTAGCAAACAGATTTTTCATTCTGAAAGAATTTTCTTGTGTATCAATGCTCGAAATAATGCTCAGTAAAGTCTGATCTGGTTAAGAGGAGCAGCAGTGGGTGCAAAACCAGAGCACAGTAAGTGCTCTAAGTGAGCCTTTGCTCCTGGACTTCCATGCTGTTGCTCCTCTGAAGGAGCCAAACTCCCACCAGCCACTCCTCCTGCAGCCACCTTAGCACAGGACAGGAGGACTAAGCCATCTGCTCACCTGGGCAAATACAAAGGTGGCTGAGAACAAAACCAGTATGAGCCCCAGGAGTCGGACTGCACGTACTTCTCAGCTGCCCTTGCTGTTCTGGAAGGGTCAGTACAAGGCAAGGCCAACTTGGTCATCGGTTCCTCTACAGGGAAAAATGACGGGCCAACAGGCAGAACCTGTGGCCCCTCTGTCCCCAGGCTGGGTCTGTCCTGTGTGTCCTACACCCGTTATTGGTGCAGCACAGCCCCACACACCTGGTGTTCAACCACCACTCAGCACTGCCTGCATCCCTCCCTCCTCCAGGAGCCAAGAGATGGGCCCCTCTCCCTGTTTCAAGCTGCAAGGAAAGTGTCCCCAAGGCTGATGGCACTGCTGCAGTTCTGGTGGTGCAAGGCTTGGGAGGACATGCAGAGCTGCTGGTGCTCTCAACAATTCAGGAGCCCTTTCTAAAGCAAGACCTTGTTTTCAGGCTTGCGGCAGAAATGACAGGGAGAAATGACTTCTAGATGTTTCTTTTAGCATCGTGATGTCTGAAAAAGCCTCGGTTCTAGTTCTAATCATCATTAATTATCCCATGTGAACTCAGACTGTCGTACCACTACTTGTAGCTACCAGCAAGCAAACACAGACAGACCAGGCAGGTGTCCCCCGAGATCACCACTCTCTGGCCAGGTTCACCTGCACCCCTGCCCAGCCATCCCGTCCAGCCCATCCTCTGCTTTGCAGCTGCTGCAGGAATTCAAAAGGACTCTGAAAAACAAAGCACTGAGGCCTAATTCTCGATGGAAACCTGAATGTAATCCCTGCTACATCAGCAATTTACCTAAACTTTCCAGCTATCGCACACAAAACACTTGAAAAGCCAAACCCCACTAGGGGTTTCATTGATGAAACAGGGAAATCAGACTCAGGAGAGTTATTCCTACTTACTGGCCATTAAAAACATGAAATGTTTTGTGAAGGTTTGATTTATTGCAGGAGAACAATTCCATTGTTGAACTAACTCACTTCATGGCATAGTGTATAGACTGAAATCATTTCTGTTTGCTTAAACTCTTTATAGAAGTTCTTACATAGTTATAAATAGTTGTGGTTAAACAGTTGTAAATATATAGGCATTTCCAACTGTGTCACCATCATTTCCATTGCTCTTCTAATGCTTTAAGCCCAATTCTAATTTTTTATGTGAAATATAATTACATTGATTCAATACGTCTATGACTTTTTTTTTTGTTTCATTAATTTTCTTATGTTACTCAGTCTGATTTTGACTGTCATAGTGCTCATGGAGCAACGTGGAGCACAGAGCGTGTTGTGTGAATCATAAATCACTGCAATGTGTGTTTTAGTTGTCATTGAATGTGCAGAGAACAGTGCTTCTAAATACCATTAAATTAAAAAAAAAAAAGAACAATTAAAAAAAAGGACATCTCTGGATAGATCTTAACTACAAAAGCCATTGGTGATCCATGCCTGGATTCACCTGATTTGCAGCTTTCTGGGTAGCAGAAAACTGATCTTCTCTGCAGATTTTTTCTTGCTGAAGGTTGAGAAATCATTCATTAATCAGAGGAAATGGCAGAAAAAAAAGGAAGGGAAGGGTGCACCAGGAGAGGAGAAAATGCCACGAGAAGGTAGCATGCGATGGGCAGAGACCTGGGCAAGCACACCCAGTGGTGGGCAGCTGAGGGCAGGGGCTGCTGGTGTGGGGCTCACTGTGGGCGCTGGCACAGGCTGGGAATGAACTGGTGCGATCCATAAATCCCCAGCAAAACTGATTGCACACGCCCAGCTGAAAAATGTAAGTAAACAATAATTCCTGTCCTTTTTATATCTATTGCTTCAAGCTCAAGCATGCTTTAATCCCTCATTTTATTTGATATCATTTAGGTTATCCAACACATATAAAAGGATATGTTCTCCTTCTTAGACTGCCTTCAACTTTCTATGAAACCAGCTTTAAGGAGTAGGCCAATATTTGTATAACAGACAATTCCTAAAAAAGGAGCTTTTCCCTGTCTAGAGAGGCAGGGGAAAAAAAAATCCCATTTTAGGCCTTCAGTATGGAAAAAACATGGTATGCTTAGAGATAGGCTTCAGCCACGTATTTGATATTCCTTGCATGTGTCCCTCGTGTCTGAAAACCAAGGACTATATGCCAAAAGTCATTCACTTTTCAGATGTGACATGTCTAGAAACGCCCCCATCTTTGAACAGAAACTATCAGGAGTATTTCACTCTTGCAGAGCTTTCAAACAGTTGTAAGAAATACAGGGTGGTAAAGTCCCCTATACATCAAGCAAGAATAGAGGAACTGACAGGGAACAGAAAAGTGGTGGAAAATAGGAAAAGGAGTGAAACAAACGAGCCTGGAGAACTGGGTTCTGTGCCTGACACCACCTCAGGTGCTTTGCTTGGCCTCTGTCAAGTTACTTATCTTCTGTTTCCTTAATGTTTGTGTGGAGACTCACAGCTAAAAATTACGAGCTTGCAGAAGTTAGACACAAGCACTGAGGGAAGCAAAAGCATCTTCGAGTTCCAGTTTAGAATAAAAACAAGTGGAGAATGGCACTGACATTGAACGAGGGGAGTCTCAGCTCTTGCTCCCAAGCATTTGACTTTGCTCCTGTAGCACAAAGTCATCAACAGAGGCCTGGATTGCTTTGCCTCTAAGGGCCTTATTTTACCTTCTCCCCTGCTCTTCTTCCATGAGTAGGACTTGCATAACCATGTGTAATCACAATCCAAGAGTGACACGCTGCTGAACTGGCACCTTTGCCTCTCTCTAGCCACTTATCGCCACCTTATCTCGACATGTCCCTAATTTTCTGCTTTTACTTCCTGCAGGCTGAGTTGGGAGAGTGGACTGCATGTGTTTTAAATTATTATCCCTCTAGTTACTCCCTGAATGTTGTTATCCTGGGAATGCTGTGCTGCATCGCGAGGTTCATCTCTGATTGTGATCTCTGTTAGCAATAGCGTTATATACATTCAAATAAAACTTACATGTATAACTGTAAGAAGCACTGCAGCTGGTTAAAGTACTTTAAGACCTTTAAATAAATTCATGGGTCATAAATATTTTCATGCCCTAGAATGAATCCATAACATCTGCTTTCTTCCATCACCTCAGTATTCAACTTACTGAAATAGCCTCAGTTGCTGACTTTTTTCTTCCATCTTATAAAAGCACAAGTACCTTGTATATGCCAAAAAAACGTGTATGCCACAGTTGCCTGTGGAATGCAAGAAGACTTCAGACTTCAATCAGTTTGCTTTTAGGTTATCTAAAATCCCAACACAAGTGACATTACGAAGAACTATACCCAGTGAAAAGACTACACTACTTTTTACAGGCGTTAGCAATGGTTTGTAAAACTCTGGTGTGCAGGCAGGCATCACAACCCTTGTTTGAGAGATGGGGCCTTTTTTCCCATGACTGCATTGGCTCCAGCCTGGAGCTCCAGGCCACAGGTCCCTGTTTGCTCGGAGTACAGGACAGCTCACCCACCTTTAAGAGCTGTCCCATACAGGTGGGATAAAGGCATTTTCTACACAAATTACTGTAACTAATATATTGACATGAGGTGAAAAGTCTATTCAGGGGGAAGGTCTATGATCCGATGTTTAAACTGGACAATGTATAGGAGGAGGTTCATCTCATCAGCAGGGAAAGCAAACAATTTGCTACGAGAGCACTTTATGCTATCTAACAATGTTTGTGTGTCTGCATATATTAAAAAAACCACTTCATACTGCTGCTGAATGACTTCTTTCTCCCTCCCTATCTGGATTTATTCCAAAGCCAGGATTATAACTGCTCTTTGCTAAGCAACAAACATTAACTATTGCTACTTCATCAAAATCCTGCACCAATGCATTTAACCAGTTTATCAGCCAGGAAGATGATATTTTCATATTTGCTAGCCTGGAGCTTCACTAAAATTAAGATCAACCGAGTACAGATATAACAATTATCAATTTTCATTCTTGAATAACAGCTTGAAATTGCCTTCAGGAGAAAGGAGGGTCCTTTGCTTTGGATTAAAAAAAAATAAAAATTTAGATATAAAATTAACTACTCTTTCTTCCTCAGGCTAAACATGTGGTTAAGCTCGCTGAAATTATTCAACAGCTTTACAGGTTGCATCCCTGTTTGCTTTAGCTTTTAGGTTGATAAATGAGTAAATGAAAAAGGGCTGTCAGATATACTACAGTGAGTTACCAGCCCGCACTTTTACCTGTCCTATAACTAAATTACTTCCTGCAGCCCCCTGAAATTGTTCCAAGTGGGGAAATTTGAAGTACCTCTGAAAAAAATGCCTTCAAAAACTGCCCAAGACTTGTGTCACCCACTGGATTTGAATCCAGAGTTCTGTACACTGTTGGTTGGAGGGGAAGATCCTCTGTGTCAAAGCAGTTTAATATCATTTGATGGGACAATTTTACCTTAATAAAGATGTAAATGTTATAATATCTATTGCTGAATGCTTTGCAATCACAAATTCAAAGGTTTGATCACATGAAGTTACTGACAAACTTAGAGATGGACAAACTCTTTCCTATGAGGTTCTGGGCTCTGGTTCTTCCCACAGGTCTGGCACAAATATCAGGAAGATCTGGTGGCTCAATCTCTTAGCAAACTTTTAGCTACACAACTTCCCAATTCCTCGAGCAAACAGGCCAGAGCTTTTATGTATTCTTTTTAAGAATACATGCCTCCCAAAGGCAAAGCAAATTAGCTATGTAAGCAGTCAAAATAGATTTTTGTGTCAAAACAGAAGAATAAACAAAACAATGGAATTTCCCTCCCTCTTCCTTCTACTATTTTTCTATTGAAAAAAATGCCAGGTGATTTATTTATTTATTTGGATGCAAAACATTGGCAAAAACAGCACTATTTGGGTTTGGGGGTGGTTTTTTTTTTTAATTTCTTTTTCCTTTTGAAGATTTTTCCACTGAACATACTTGACATTGTTTTAGTGGATGTTACCAACCACAGCGAAGCAAACACATGCAAGGCAGTGCTGAAGAAATGCCATCTCTGGATTGCTCAAAGCTGTACAAAGATGAAAGCAGCCCAGCTCCACCTTGCTCAATCTGCACCATTGCAAACTCCTGTTCTAAGGCACGTGTGGAGCAGCATTGCATGGGACTGCGTATCCCAGGAAAAGGTCAGAGGGACTGACATCCTGTGGAGCAACATTTTCTGTGACTGAGACAAATGTAGCATCAGATCAAAAGGGAGGAGGTTGAGTAAAGGATCAGCTTGCTATCAATTTGAAGACACAAGAAAGACAAAGCAGTTCCATCAAGAAAAATTAACCTACAGAGATAAGAGGCAGATGGTGAAACTGTTTCAGGATATGTTGATAACTCTACTTCATCAAAGCAGTAGATTGCCTATAAAATTAAATCTTACTGAATTTGGACTGTTTTGGGTTTTTTTTCCCCCAGCCAAAACATTTCCACAATAAAAAAAAAAAAGTACCACCCCTAGCTCTTCCAGAGCTTCTGAGCTGCTCAGGAAAAGGGTCATTTTCACAGCATATTAAAGATAAGTTGCAGCAAGTGAAAACAATAGTCCACACAGCAAGGAATTGCTTAGGAATCGCTCCTTAAGGAGAAGGATCCCACCTTTGTCTTCCCTCCCTACTGGTAGTTTGCTAATGTTTTGTGATGGTGACAACATCAAGGAATTATCTGGATAAAGCTCTAAGTCATTACACCTGCTATGGTGTACCTGACATAACCAGAGGTTCAGATACTTAACAATCCACAATTCCTTCATTTGCTGGGGTAAAATTGGCTTATTCTGCATAGCGAGGGGTAATGTGCACCCATTGATTAATGCCACCCATCCCCACCCTTAGAAATCAGTCAAATGAAGGTTTAGCTCCAGTGAACACCCTGCCTATGGGAGATCAGGGCATAACAACTACAACACACTCTACAAAGGACAACCTCTCCATAGGAGTAATTCTCCAGGAACTTTCAAACATTTATTGTGTCCCCAAGCCTTCTGTGTCTGGAAACACAGACATGCTCAAGGTTTTGTAGGTTAATGTAAACAGTGTATGAATATTGGGATTCGGGCCCCTCTAGGTAACCTGCAAATGGAGAGGAAGTTCAGGATTACCAGCACATAATTGTGGAGTTGGGGGAGCCAGCCCAGCATTTGACTTTTCCCTTGGTTTGGATTTCCCTGCATATAGAAAGAGTGGGTGGATATGGCAAGACATACAGTATTTATATATCAGCTGATGTCACATCTGAATGCAATTCTAGATTTACTATTACAACTCTTCCTTCATCGAGGCAATAACTACCTGCCTGCTAAAAGGCATCAGATTCTTTTATTGTTAGAATGAAACCGGACCTGGTACCCTGGGGCAACTGATTTCAATCTCCAAGTTCAGATGGTTTTTCTTGCTGACAAGACTGGTTTGAAGGAGAGCCAAAGTGCCAGCAGCACTTGCCCTTGCTAAGAAGAACCTCGAAAGACGTTCTGAGGATTGTTAGTAGAGCACACAGTTTTCTACAATAAATTGTGGATTAAAATGAGTTCCCCCAGCAGTACATGAGGCATTGACAAGAGGAGGATACAGTTCATGTGCTGCCGTGGAGGAGACAAGAAATCCTGAGCTGGCAGGAGTCAAAGTGTCTCCCAAGCATCCCATGGCACTGCCAATGTCCCTCAAACACAGGAGGCACTGACTGATCCCCGACACGTGCAAATCCCAGACCTCCACATGCTCTAAGGGCTCTTGCACAAAAGCAGGAGGAGCTTCGTGCATTTTGCTGGTGTGTGGGTCATTGCCTGACTGGGTGGCTGAATATCAGACCTCATGATTTAGGGACAGAAAGCAAAGAGTCACCAGATCTCAAGTGACTGAAAAGCTGGAAACTCTGTTCTTCAAGAATGTGGGGCTGTTTCAAAGCAGTGCTATTGCACTGTTGGTGTTCCTACAGCTGTTTCAACACACTTCTGCTGCATTTCCATGTGACACACTACAACAGCACAAACACCTAACTCTGCCATGGATTATGCATCACTATAAATTTTCCAGACACCATACATGACCCCAGAGGAGCTTCTCACTCCACTCACCTCCTCTGCTTTCCCTGCATCCAGTGGAACTGTGTTATCTGTGAGTCTCTGCAGTTTTCATACAGAAACTTCATACCATGCTCACCATAAGTCAGGCTTTAATTTGAGCTCTGGTTTCTCCACAAGGAGGATTACAGTTATTAAAAAAACCCTTTTTTTTCCCTAGGTGCTCAACTGTTGCATTTGCAGCACTTCCTAGGCAGAGGTTCACTGTGGTAGGTTTGTCTGTGCTAAGTGGTTGCTCTGAATAATTGCACCAAACAGTTCCAGTTTTTCTGGACCTGCTGCATTTTTCTACATTTTGCAAACACTTCAGAAAAAAAAAAAAGAAAAAGAAAAGCAAGGACACTACTGAACCCCTGAGGCAGCTCAAGGAGCCAAGAGCCCATAGCACCTGTGTTTGTGTGATTGTCCACCCTACAGTGCTTCACTCAGCGTCACCTTCTGCTGGGGCCAGATCTGAGACTTCCCTGTTCCCCCAAAGCAGTTACTACACTGACCCGAAAGCAATTTCTGCCACACTCTCTGTGGCAGTCAAGAATATTCCTTGGAAGCTTCCATACACACTTCCACAGCTCAGTTTTAGAGCCTATTTACCATTACTATTTTCTCCTTTAAAACAGGCTAACATTTTTGATGCTGAAGCTTGGACCGACAAGATCTCATCACTTGAAAAAGTATTAAATTTGCTATTTAGGAGTTATAACAGAAGTGACCAGATCAAAGGCAGATCAGCCTTACCCCCAGATTTACCGTATCTGGAGAAAAATCTCAGATGTGATCATTCCACAGACGTGGTTTTCAGTTTAATTTGTAACTGAGTATATTGAATTTTCCCAGCATTATTAAACCACTGCAAAATGATGGTCTGACTGTTGCTAGCAGTAGACATAACAGGTCACTTCTGACTTCTCTTATTTTATTCCAGCATTTCATAGGAAGGAAAAGAAAAAAGTTAGGAGCCTTCTAAAATTCTCTGAGGAAGATGCAGAGCCCAGATGTGAGACAACACACCTATGAACAGAGGCAATACCAGAGACACGCAAGGGTCACAAGCTTGCTCAACACATGAGGGGGTTTTTTTGTGTGTTTCTGAATGATCAGGTTAAATACTTTGGTTCAATGGCTGCATTCATTTCTTCAGCAATAACAAATACAGCTTTTACGCCTGATCTTACCATGTATTTTTCACTCTACTGTTGCATAAATAAGACCAAAAAAAAAAAGAAATCAATTTGTTAGATTCAGGGATTTCTCATCAAAGCAAATTCACTGGAAAGTGTCCTCTGATACCTCCAGTTCAAACTTCCATGTTATTTTATAATTCAATATGGTAGTTACAGAATCTTGGAATACAATATTCTAAGTTGGAAGGGACCCACAATATCTACAGTCTGTTCCAGCCCAGCACATCCTTCTCTCTCTGGTAACCCCATTCCATAACAAATTTCCTTAGAGCTCCCAACCTCTGCAATCTCTGCCCACAGGTCAGTGCAAACCAGGGGTTTAGTCCCCTTACCTCACCACAGAGTCTCTTTTCACCTTTCACTATAAGAACCTGGGAGGTGGAAAGTGCTGCTAAACAATGTGGGATTCCCAGGAAAAGACAATTCCTGTTAGCAGAGTGTTTTGGATCTGCATGTATGTAAATAATCTGGTAATAGATAGCAACAGATGGCTCCTAACTTAGCAACAGAATAAATATAGCAAGTTTTATTTGATCTGATCTGAGGTGGTTGATGAAGCCATTTGTTTACAAGTGTATTTTTTAAATAAGAGCATCTGTAGTGCCCAGAGCATTGTCTGGGTGCTCTTTTATTACAGTTTGTAAAACTCCAAATAAAAACAGGAGGCAAGCCCATCATTCTTTGGAGCTCTGCCTGTGCAACAGTAGGGTACTGGGCACATCAGTGAGCATTCAAAATAAAGCAGAAAGAATCAAAATAGCACATTTTCACAGCTATGAATTTGCACTTGTGCTCAGCCCCACACAAAGATGACACCGCTGTCACATGTTTTTACTATTGCTGTTGCCATAACTGAGGGTCAAGTAACAAGCAGGCAACTCTGAGGATGCACCAGAGACATGGAGCTTGGAGGAGCCTCACACTGTTACACCTTCCTCTCGAGTACATTAAAGTCATATCAATTAAAGTCACAGTTTTATAAGTGCTGGCAGCTCTAATTGTCTTATTTATTTCTCTCACCAGAAGAGGATCGTAAATTTTCAAACAGAACATTTTAAAAGAGGTGGAAGAGCATCAGCGGATGTCAAAGCTGCTTTTTCACAGCAATACGAAGCCATGTGGAATGTATTGGCAGTCCTGACCTGCGAATTCCTCCCTCATTTCTCCATCACTTGCTCTGTTTCAGACACTCTGAAGCAGAGCTGGCCCCACATGCACAGTCACTCTTTCCACCAACAGCTGTCACTGCCACACACTCAGACACTGCCCCAGGGCACAGGGTGACTATTTTACTTTTAACAGAGGCAGCCAGAGCAGACACAGAGCGACTTGTGTACCCCCAACACAAAGATGATAAACACCACCCACAACAGTGGGTGGGTGGAGCAAGAGGATGGAGAACCCGTCTGGACTGCGCCAGCATTTAGACATTGGTATAAATGCTTCTCAGAAGATTAAAACAGAGATGAAATACAACCATAGCATAAGCAGACTTGCAAAAATAGTCCTCCTCTCCTACTGCGTACAGCCTTTTAATCAAAGCACTACTAAGAGCATGTCCCTGCAGACAGCACAGGCACCCAAGTTGTGAAGCCCAGAGCTCCCTTTGCGCAGGGGCCTTGGCATGCGCTGACCACAGCTGTGCAAGCACACGAAGGCACCAACCCACCGCAGCTGCAGGGGACAGTGACAACGGCGGGGTCACCACCACCACAGCAGCCTCACCGGCACCGCCGCGGTACCACGGGCAGCCTCACCAGCACCACCACCACGGCGGCCTCGCCGACCCCACCGTGGCACCACGGGCAGCCTCACCGGCCCCACCACCACAGCGGCCTCGCCGATCCCACCACGGCGCCACGGGTGGCCTCGTCAGCCCCACCACCGCGGCACCACGGGCGGCCTCACCAGCCCCACCACCGCAGCGGCCTCGCCGGCTCCACCACGGCACCACGGGCGGCCTCGCCGGCCCCACCACCACGGCACCACGGGCGGCCTCACCAGCACCGGCGCCGCAGTGGCCTCGCCGGCAGCCCCTCAGGTTTCATGGCGTTGGGCACGTTTGGCAGCACCGCTCTCCTCCCTCTGCCCATGGCACCGGGGGGTTCTGAGCAGCCCAACAAGGCTCCCTGCCAGGCTCTGTGCAGGGGCATTCCAAGCTCATCCAGAGCCTCCTTTCCCGTGTTCTTGTGGGTGAGGGCAGGATAGGAGAGCACCAGCCAGCCCACCTCTGACTGGCGTGTCTGCCTTGCTTTTAGTCAAATTTCACACTCGGGGGAATACCTGGGGTGCATGTGTGAGCTCCCCTTGCCCACTGCCCAAGTTAAACTAACTCAGAGAGAAGAACAAAGAGAAACACCACTCTTGAAAAGGCACCAAAAATCAACAGGCAAGGGGACACCGGATAAACATCCAGCCACAAGAGAGCATCAGCTAGACCTTTCACTTCCTCCAACACCAAAGCTTGTCAGCCACTTACCCCTGTAAGAGCCAAGCTTTACTGGTGGCATGGAGATACTTGCTTTTTTAAAAAGAAAATGAAGTTTCCGTCTGGCTCCGGGATTGACTTACAGGAAAATATGTGAAGATCGAAGTAGAAAAATAGTGAGCCTTCATGCCACGCTCTCTACAGCCTAAAACAAGCTAGTAAAATATCTGTGCTCTTCTTAAGACAGTGAAAATTTGATAAAAATTAAGAAGAGGAAATTCATACCCCTTAAGCTAGAAGCAGTATGGAAGAGCACCATCAGCAGCCATGCAACACTAACATGAACTCCAGCCCTTCCCAACATCCTGACATCAGCACTGCAAATTCACTCTTGTTCCACACTGAGTTTAAAGACAGACCAAGCCATGGCTTGAGCCACTCTCCCACCTACTGCCCTCCTCTTAGTCCAGTTTGGTGGTGTTTGTCCTTCCCAGCAGATGTCACAGAGCCACCTGACCCCCATTTCAGCCTCTCCCTTTCCACAGGCAGCACCAACCCCCCGTGTGCCCCACCCCAAGCTCTGCTCCCCGGTGTCCTTGGCGCAGGGACATTGGCAGCTGCACTTCAGATGCCACTGGGGACGGGTGTCCTCTCCCAACAAGACAAATTGGAAGTGGCATGCAGAGAATGATTGACACCACATGTAAGTTCTTATTGTGTCAAAGCTTCACAGTGTTGTTAGTTGTCAAACCCAACCACCCTGCCATTGCTTCGCCACAATCCTACATGATGCCCAAATGTCTACCAGGCTTTTCATCTGCTCACAAGGCTCACAGATTCTTTTCTCAGGGTTGCACGTGTACCTTCTGCATAGCCTACAGTCATGCGGGCTTAGGAAAGTTCATTTGCTTTGTGGAGGATGCTGCAAAAAAATATTTTGGCTTGCTAGATTTATAAGAGAGGAAGCTCTCTTAAATGGAAGATTTTTGTAAATAAATAAAAAAAAAATCTAGGGCAAAACCTGCTCATGCACTATTATCAAGCTCCACATTTAATGGGCAGAACCAGGAGGGAAATAAACACTAAAA
Source organism: Grallaria varia (assembly GCA_013396735.1). Classification (NCBI taxonomy): domain Eukaryota; kingdom Metazoa; phylum Chordata; class Aves; order Passeriformes; family Formicariidae; genus Grallaria; species Grallaria varia. The sequence goes on from VWZG01000691.1 coordinate 1,037,776, forward strand.
ATCAGATTTTAAACTCTTGCATTCTTCCAGCATTCAGCAAATGAATATCAACGTTCAGCCTATACAGGAACTGCCAGTTCTGTTGCCTTCCACTGAAACTACTTTTTGGGGGACCAAAAGACAGCAGGCATTTTTTTCTACTCTAATTGTGCACATTCTTCCTTCAGTTGGGAGAAAATGGTGATGTTTCATAATTCTAAAAACAAAACAAACCCCAGGAGAATGACAGAAGTTGCAGTTGCACTGTGACATGACATCAGTCAGAAACATAGAATACACTGATCCTTTTTCTTAATATTTTCAGAAAAATAAGTGCATGCACAAATCTCCCTTGCAGTGCCTGCCTGAGGTTGAAACCCATGTTCAATCCTTCCTTGCCCCTCCAGACACCCAAACCCACAATGTGCAGAACACTTGGAGACTCCATCACTTCAGTGCAGGTGAAACCAGACTCCCTCTGCCCAGGAATGTAGCAATTCTTTGTTCTCACCAGCAAGTACCACTGAACACCTTTTCCTGTTATCTGTGCATTTCCCCTGGTTCCTGACAGGTGAGCTACAGGAAACAGCACCTGCAAGGAAGGAAAATCCTCAATAGCTCACTCCCATGTGCCAGGTGAGGATCCCTCTTAGCCTGTTGGATAGCTTCAGGTTAAACTCCCAGCCAAACACAACAAAATAAACCTCAATTTTTTTCCACTATGCTGCCCTCCATTTGGGGGAAATTTAACAATATGCTGGTAAATCCAACTCTTAAGAGTTGTAGTGATGACTAATCACCAACAGACATGTAGTCACAGCTGCTCAGATACGCCTTTCTTGTCTAAACCCAACTCTGAATACTTGAGCACCTTAATAGAAATAGAATAATAAATACAGTCCAAATATCGGCAGCAATCCAACAGAGCCATCACAGCTCTCTTAAATCCCCCATCTTTCAACAGCGCTCACTGCAATAGCTCTCACTATTGTATAAGAGGAATGTAGCAGAAAAGTAGAGGAGGAAGGACTGGCATATTTGCCATATTTACAGCTTTCACCTAGTTCTTTATTTTTTATTTTTTTTTAGACTCAGCACGTTAATGTTTGTCACAGATTCTTCCCCCCCCCACAGCAATAACCTCCCTCTGCTCCAAGAGAGTGGGGCAGAGATAAATCAAACCTGTCTGAGGCTGCTGGACAGGACAGGGGAAGGGAAACTTCAGGTTTCATCTCACCTTGAAGAGGAGGAGAATGCCTGGTTTGCATTACTCTGGTTAGGAGAGACATTCCCCAGGTGAGACAGAGCTTAGCCAAGGTGCTGCCCGTGAGCAAAAGGTCTTGCAGCCAAGGACTCACCCAGGGAACAGCCAGGATGGGCATCTGGGCTCCCCAATCCCAAGGAAATTGCAATGGAGTAAGAAAAAAATAATACGTGTGTATATACACATCTGCTGCTAAAGACCTTTGGTTTAATTGGCAGTGACTGCTTCATTAATGACAACACCAAGCATCAAAACTAAATATTGGTTGTACACTCTGAGATCACACGAATTACTCGAACGAAAGCGAAAACAAAGAAGATCCATTTCTGAGCTACATTTTGAGGTTTCTTATACAGGTTTTTTTCCATATGCTTAGTTTGATTTTTTTTTCCCCCTGCAACTACAACATTTATAAACTTTTGATAATTTTTTTCCATCATGTGATTACAGCTTTACAAATATCAAAATCTCCAAAATATTGATCTCCCACTAAAAATCAAACAAGTTGATGTGATACTATGTGGCTTTTTTTTTTCCTTAGGTTGACCTTGCAAAGAATGAGCTCGATATATTAAAATTATATTTTTTTTTCCTCAGTAACAACACGTGTAGTAATTCAAGTGGCTATTCCTGCTTTAAATTTTTTGTCTCAAGGATAAAATTCTTAAAACGCAGAGCAGCATTTCAGGAATATTTGCAAACTCTGGGGGACAAAAAGGCTTTACTGCCACTATACACAGAGATATTTAATCATATGTATCAGTTCTGATTTCATTTAAGAGTCAGGTATGAACTAAAAACCTGTCTTTTATGGTTTTTCCCCTCTTCAATTTACTTTAATAGACAAAACTCTTCATTCTTGACCTGGCCTCTGCCATAGAGGTTGGTCTTTTCACTCAGACATACAGTGAAGGTAAATCCTGCTCTTGCAGTCCATCAAATAAGTTTCTGTCTCCTCTAACCTGTAATTGAGGTTGTAACAGATGGCTTGGCATTTTGCAAGACCAAAGGTTGTGCAACAGCAGCAGCTTTATTTAAAGGGAAAGATTTGTCAGAGCACAGAGCAAGGTAGGAGTTTGTGCAAGATAAAAAAACAATTTCTCCCTTTGAAGGAAGACTCAGGGGAAGAGCATTTGAAAGCTCATCTGCCTGTGTCTTCTCCATTCTCATTAGTGCTTTTAGTGGAAATAAAGCATCCATGCATCCCTCTGATTAAGGACTTCCACCTCCTGCTGTAATATTGTCAACATCTCTGCTGCCAATGCCACAGGCTGTACTGCACTGAGCTCAGGCAGAAAGGCTGCACAACCACTCCAGGTGAGGCTGCTCCAAGAGCTTCCAACTTAGCCAGGAGAAGCAACATTTCGTGGGAGATGCTCCTGGCTCAGGATGCCCGTTCTTTGTGCGGCACCGCAGGAGCAGGGTATTTGGAGGCAAAGCAAGAGGAGGGCTCAGCAAGGGAGCCCCCAGAAAACAGCACTAGGCTGGTACAAAACACGGCCTGTGGGTCACGGAGCTCCTCCAAACCCACGACAACCCCAGCGCTTTCCAGAGGGATCTCAGCTGTCAGTGGGCTCGAGCCCAGCTTCGTTGGGATCACACCCAACAGTGTCGTCTGGGGACAGCCTCCTGAACCCGTTACTTGCCAAGGTTTTGTTTGTTCGGTCACGGGGCTGGGGAAGGGTCCCTGGTGCCCCCGAGAGGGGCTGTCTCAGTGCTGCACCTGGGCACGGCCGGGAGCAGCCCCTCGCTGGCTCACCCAGAGCGATGATGCTCCTGCTTTCCAGCACTCCCTCCCTCCCTCCTCGGAGCCTGTCAAGTGAGTCCAGCCCCCCAGGCACAAGGGTGGGGACCTTCCAACTTGCTCGCTTGCCATGCTCTGTTTATCAGATCTAATGAAGACATTTATGGGTTGATGGTCTGACAGATGCTCAATTTTCTGACTGGATGAGGAAGTCAAACTGTTATATAAGAAGCCAATAAGTACCATTCATTCCTAAAGCAATAAAACGCTGCTGGGTTTCCAAGTTAATTGGCACAACCCAGCCAGTTTGCTGCGAGTGTGTTTAACCCAATTTCATCTTTAGCTGGGGGCTTCTGTAGCACCCTGCACTACACTATCTGGGGATCTAGAACAGCAGTGATTGCTATGACAATGCCCTGTTTTCTGGAGCTCTATCCAGGAACAAAGCATATTACTAACCCAGCTAAACACCCTCAGAGACATTCACACCATTTGCAGACACAGTGAGGATTGACACAGAGGTTTACCAACAAGTTAAAGTTCTCAAGATTGTTCCTCTCCTTTTCCCAGAACACTGGGATATTCTTTAAAAATCTGAAAGTAGTTGAAGATTTCCTTATTTTAAAAAAAAAAAAAAAAATCTGTCTTCTAATAAGATTTCCTCAGCACTAGGTGCCCCAGATGTTTACTAAAGGCACCACTTTGCCATCCACCGCACATTAAATTCAGGAGTGTTTTGTGCTAAAGCACTAAGGCTTGATGGGGCACGTTTTATGTGTTCATTACAGTGCCTCTGGAGCATTGCAAGGCAGGAGACACCAAAGGCTATGTCCCATTGGCTGCCTGAGTCATTTATTAATGGCCCCATTAAACACTCCCCCAAGCTTTTGATTGCAGTTATCCAGTTTACTTTCCAAATGGTTTTTTCCCTTTTGACTTATGCTTTTACACATGAAGATTTTCCTTAGTGAGTCACAGCAAGGGACCCATGGTTTGGCCTCTGAAAAGCCACAAGACCTTGGTGTGGAGGTGTCACAACCCCATGGACACCAGGCACAAGAGAGGGACAGGAGCTCACCTTGGCTCATGCAACCATAGGATGTGTGTCAGGCAAGGGATAGCTGGGTCACCTTCCTCCTTCCAGGGCTCTAAAACCCCTCCCTTCCAAGACCAAGAAACCTTCCTTTTCTCCTGCTTAGCATCAGCATTCACACCCAGCAGAAACAGAGCATTATTACCATTATCATTAGCTCTAAGTGAGCGTATAGGAAACAGTTGAGGAGTAATTCACCTTTCTTGTTGCTGTGAACCAGTGATGCTGGGAAATGCACAGAAACAAGCCACACAAACTCCACATCGACCTTCAAGGGCCACTTTCCCCTCCAGAGAGTTTCCATCCTCTCTGCCACTGGATTAACTGCAGTACTGAGTTCTGTACTATGTCAGGAAATAAACACAACTACTGTGAAGTGACAGAATAAAGGGAAAACTCAGAGACCCCCAGATCACTCCCCCATCATTCATTCTGTTGCTGCTGCAATAGGAAATGCCAAGCTGCATCTTTAAGAGTAGACCTGTCTCTGCAGCAAGAGCACAGAAAGCTGGCAGTTGAGAAAGCACAATGGATGACAGTTTTTGGCAGCAGTTTCAGCTGTCTTGTTGGGTTTTTCAGATTAATCAGCCCCTTTGGAACACTGAACAGATCATCAGGACAATCCCTCAATCCAAGATCTCTTGCAGTGGAGGGAAAAAAGGAAAGTCATAAACTGGGACAGCAGCATAACAGAGGCAGCTTTCTGAAAGGGGCTTGGTCTTAGCTCTGAGGAGGGTCCTCATCAAGACAGTGTCTAAAGCCATTGGCACATCTGCACTGTCACCCTCTGCATGTGCTCACACACGGTGTGGTTTCTTCCAATGTGATGTTTCAGGAAGTCACGGACCGAAAAAAAGCTTCTCTCCATGCTCCCCAATCTCACCAATTTCAAGGTTTGTAAAATACATCTTGTTTCTGCCACATGCCAAAAGTATTGACCATTTTCTTTCAAGGGGGAAAAAAAAAATCTTCCACAACATCTAAGACTACGTGCATATGCTCAACACATTTTGTTTGAAACATTCAGTTTTGCTTTATATAAGAGGCAAGCAATCAAGAGCCTTGTATTCTCTTAAGAATTTATCTGCAACAGTAAATTTCCAGAATCTTAGTTTCCCTCCATGAATTCTGAAATCAAAACACTTACACACCTAACTGCCTCCTCCTTTCCCCCCAAAAAAAGAGAATAAAAAAGAAAATCAATTGGTGTTAGATGCTGCTTTCCTGCTTCACATTTTCACTTCTTCAGCTCTGCTGTTGCTGTTTAAACAGATTTCAGCTCTGCTTTCTCCCCAAAAGACATCTACATTTCAAACACAGAGCATGTATTGTCCTTAGTCTACTCCCCACTTGTGCAGCAGCCCTTTGCACCTCGACAGGCATCCACCAAAGTCAGGGGATGCACAACACTGTCTACATTCAATGGATCAGAAAAGGTATATGCAATTCATAAGCATGAAAACTATTTATTAGATCATACAACAATCATACAACCAGTATTTTCTTATTGCCCTTGCTGGCAGGAATGGAATTCTGGAGCACAAGAGCAGCAGAGTTTATTATATCAGTTTAACCCCTTAATAATCTTGTGTAGCTCTCTATAGCACCTTGCAGTGTTGGCCCTCAGTATCTGAAATTTAGGGGGGTGGGGGGTGGAAAAAAAAGGGCAACTTTGCCAAGGAGTTTCACCCTTCTTTCATTACACAACAAGCTAACAATTAGTGTTATGCAAGTTTCTGCTCCCCATGAAGTGTGCACTCTTTCAGCAGGCATGGAGGAGCCAGAACTGGAATTAGATTAACATATTCTGCTCGTGACCTACAGGCAGAGCTCCCTGCTCTGATCACCGCTGCTTTCAGCGAGGATTTTGTACCATCTGGGAAATTGCTGTGGGTCAGAAGGTAACACTTCACTTTATCCCTGCATCTCTCTGGGGCTTTCACTTCCACATCACACCAGCCAAGCCCTCGGCGTGGTGACAGACGGGATTGAGCCAGGACACCTCAGTGGGCTCTGCCCATGCCCTGGCCCTGCTCACCTCTCCCTGGGATAAAGGCACTCAGGGCAAATCCCAGCAGCTCTCAAACCACACTGGCGTGTGCCTGCAGAGCTCCCAATCCCCTAAAAACAGACCCCGAAGCACAACTGGATGTTCAAGCTCTTACTGGACCAATGGAGGAACAGGCACAACTGAAAGGTCAGCACGATGACCGCCACCACCAAACTGCCTCCTGCTCTGTCAGACTCCCATGGCTTGGCTGGAATGTCATTGCTGCCACCAGCTCCATCCCCACATGCCCCATCCGGCCCCGCAGCAGCAGCTTGAGCCCTGGGGTGCCGTTCCTACACCAGCACAGCCCTGCCATCTCCACCTCCTGGCTCAGCGTGGCTCCCCTGCCATGGCGGGGGCTCAGCTCCTGCCCCACGATTTTATTCTCCACGTCCACTCACCCACCCGTGGTCAGTGACGAGCTGCGGCCAGGGAAGGAGGTGGCTCAAGCAACAAGACATGCCAGGGTTGCAAAACACATCACCAGGGAGATGTTCTTATCACAAGCACTTTTTACAGCCATAGCCCTGAGAAATCCCATCAGAGGAGAAGAGATGACTCAAGTCTCTTACAGACACTTTACACATCCAGACATTCCTGCATATGAGAATTTACTGCATATAAAAAATGACCTCTGCCTTTTTGTGCCTCTCCTCTATACTGTCATAAACAAGAATATCATTTCAAGAGATGCTGTCAACTTATATTTAGCCTAGGTTTTTTTTTTTATTTTGTTTAAAAAGAAAAGCCTTCTGTAAAGCGTAAGATGAACAGAATTAAAAAAACAATTCTTTAAATCAAAACAAAAAAATTTTGCTGTTGCCTTTCAAACCCTTACCCTGTAGCACTGAAAACTTGGAATTGTCCACAAATGAATACGAGACTGACATGATATTTATTATCCAAGCTTAAAATAGCACAGAACAAACAGAATACAAATCATGGCAAGTAAAAATTAATTTAAAAATTCAATTTAATAATCTAACAGTTCAGGGGCAATATGTGGTTTATATTGGCAGTGGCCTTTTAATCTTGCAAATCATATAATTAAGAAAACTTAATTAGCAAAAGCAGTGTTTGAATATTAGAGCTGTGAAAATATCTCAGAAAAAAATGGCAAGTATTGGCTTGAACTTTTTGTAAGCCTCAGTTCTGTGTCTGCATGCACTTCTATGAATATAAATAAAAGGCAGGCATAAATAAATGGCAGAAGGAGTGAGGAAATTGTGAAGTCAGAGCGCTCACAAAAACCAAAATTGCAAGTGCTTGCACAAGGGCCCGAGGCACAGCCCAGCAATGAGGAGCAGCATGTCCTGCTCCTCCAGGAAGCCTCCCCCTCGCAGCCAGGCCAGCCAGGGGAGCAGACCATTCCCTCCCCTCTCCACAACCACGCAAACTACTCAGCAATAAGAGAAACCGAATGAAACACAGACAGCTGCTGGATGAAGAGGAGCTGCACACAGATCTGTCTGCAGAGAGCCCCAACGTGTTTCACACACCTGAAGGAGAACCATGAAGGAGGGGAGGAAAAAAAAAGGCTTCTGGCAATTTTCACTCTTAGAAACCCAAGTTAACTCCAGACCTGTAGTTGAGGCACCAACACACCATTGTGTCTCCCTCCGCAGAGGGACGTGTGGGATTCTCACAGGCTGCAAGTCCTCAGAGCTATGCCATTGATCTCCAGCCCAGCCAGCTTGTAAGAGTACAAAACCCATTAAACTCACATTTCCTTTCTCAGGTAGTCAGGGAGAATCTGTATAATGTGGAAACTCCAAAGACTTTGGAGATGAAATGACTTTGCAGGAGATACAGGTACTGAAATAATGACATCCACAGGCAGTATTCCCACTTTCCTTGCAGCTTTAGGCAAAAGGGGGGGGGGGGAAACAAAACTACCCAAAACAAAATTTTAATTTTGTTAAGTGCCAAAACATTCTCATCTGTAAAATCCCAGGGAGGCATTTGTCTGCATGAGACAACCAGAGGTCTGGTTCACTCACTACTGGACCACTAATATTGCAGACGAGTTCCAGTTTGCAGCAAACCATCTCACGCAGACAGAGGGCTTGACCAGATTTAAAGTTTCTTTTGCAATATTTGCTCAAGAGAGTTTTTATTGTTGCTGTTCAGCTTTGGTACATGTAGTGCATTCTTTTTCTAAATGATTTATCATTGCCTTAATAAAGAACCTTGCATTCTTAAATTGATCAGATGGCTTTGTTTCTGGGGGACAATTCAGGGAGTTTTATTTGCTTTATGAACAATTTCCAGTATGGGAACAAAGTTAAGACCCAAATTTTGTCCACCAAGTCCCAGGACCTTTGAATATTTTAAGTCTGTCTTCTGCCCTTCCAGCTATGTTTTACTTCATATTCACAGAATAAGGGCTTCCCCACAGACCTTAAAACCCTCCTGCACAGGGAGTTACTCTGTTTGGCAAACCTGCCTTATCAAGAGGCTCATTTTTTTAACTCATTATCTGAAGCTGCTCTCTGCAGTTGACATCCGGCCTGGAATAATGACATATTAAAGGGTTTAATCTCCTGTAATTGGGAAAGGCTTCCAAAGAAACAGAGGTGTGCAAATAGCACCTCCCCACCTCGAATGGGTATTACCCAAACAGATGTCCCCAAGTTAATCCGGGTCCTGCAGTTGGAAAGAGGGACAAAGTTGTCTGAGTCTCAGGCAGACCCTGCTCTGTCTCTGCAGACACCTGTGCTAAGGAAGTATCCTGAGAAATTAACCTTTTTCTCTCCAAGTGCACCACATTTTACAAAGCAAATGAAACAAAAAAGATCTGAGTAGTTTTTAGTCTTTGCACATACACAAAATGCCCCACTATTGGCTGAAATAGCAAGGCCAGATACACAAGTTTAGCAAAATTTTATCGTGGCTTTATTCTCTCAGCACACCAGAGAACCACCAAAAATAGGAGAAACAAAAATCTGGACTATATTTATACCTGTCAGAGGGTTCAAGGAAGGAGGCTGACCAACCAAGAAAATTAACATTTGTTTCTGACAGGGATCTATGCAAAGCAACAGGGTTTTAATTGAGGGCTCTTTTCATCAGAATGATAACAGCTGTCATCTACTGTGTGAGCGCAGTAATTACCGAACCTCCTCGGTGCAAAATGAATACCCGATGTTTCATTTCCACAACAACATCTCAATCTGCAGCCCCAGACACAGCCAGCAACATTCCCACGAATGGAACAGACTAACAGACCCCACCTCTGAATTCCTGCAAATTCGCTGTCAGCTCCCCACCAAAGACTCAGGTGTTTTTAAGTTCCTTCCAAAAAAAAAAAAAATAGACCAAAACAGTGTGATAGTGTTTATGACCCTGAAGTTTCAAAATCCTATTCTTTCACAAGTTAGTTGAAATAGATCAATTTTATTAATAGCATGAATACTCTGTCTCACCTACAATTTTAACCTCTCATTTCTGGATTTATCTACCACACACACAAGAAATTTTTGTTCCATTCACCATTACCACACCAGCACCAGAAAACAGATGAAACCACACTCTAGATGCAGACAGCTTCTTGTTTTGTTTTAAACAGAAACTTTTGAATATATTTATCAATTAAATTGGAACTGACCTGAAAACAGAGCTTGGTCGTAGACCTAATTTCTCCAAGGTTGAGGAATATTAAATGAATCTGTTTTGATTCAGTTTCTTAATAGAAACAAATTTGGATTTTAAACGCAGAACAGCCTGATGAGAGAACGCAATTCTTTTGCTTACTAATGAAACAAGTCTTTAACTAGAGTCATTATGGGAATGAAACTAATTTAAAAAAAGTATTTCCATCAAAACATTTGTAATTGCACAGCAGAGATCAGTTTAAAAGTATATGTTTCCTGATCATTAAAACAAGTGAAGGAAAATTACATGTTTTGCAGAACTGCTCCTACCAGCCCGGGCTGTGTTAGGAGGCAGGGGCGCCAAGAGCTCAACAATTCCAATCACCAAAAAGTACCAGGAATTCCTGTACAACCTCACACCGTGGAGAGCCAAAGCCTTCCAGTGTGCTGCGTTGGGTTTTCATCAATTGTAGAGGATGTGGAAAATAACTTTGGATAAGATAAATCACTTGGAAACCTCTTTCAATCAATCATTTCCCCCTTTCCAGCCGTGCCCCGGAGATGTTTTGCCAACAACAGGTTTGCATTCGGATGAGCTGAGCACGTCCGTGCTTTGCATAGCCTGCCATGCAGGAGCACGCTTGGGTCTCACCAGGGTACTCCCCCCTCCAAACACCTCCCACATCCCCCTCCCTGCTCAAAACTCCAAGAACAGCCTCTAATTTCAGAGTTGGACTCACTGGCAGCACAAAAGCTGGGAGGTGGGAGCCTAAACAATCTTGTTTTGATAAAATGTAATGAGTTTCGCATTAGGCAGCAAATAAAATATTGAGATAAATTGGCTACTTCCTATTTAAGGCATGTGCTTAAATCCTGTCAATTCCAAAGCCTTTCCAGGCAGGTCTCGATGGCCTTGGTTAATGTACAGCTTGAGTTTCAGAGAAGCAAAGGAATCTTATTCTTCAGAAATCAAATGAAGCTTTAGATGTACAGAGTAAAGAGTTTCTATGAAGAACAGCCAACAGTCAGCCTGAAGGAGGGGTTTGAAACAGATGCCAAGAAGCAGGTCTTCTATTTGCAAAATAACGTCAGGTTGAGTGAGAGCAAGTGAGTGTCAGACATTATGATTCTTTTCTATATCAACATAATTCAAGCCTTAATTTTTTTTCGCTCCTTCAGAAATGGTTCTCATAAGTGATTACTTTTTTTTCTTTCACCTATGGGTGTATTTCTGGAAAAGTTGACAGGAAAATTCCAAAGAACTTCACCACGTTTCATTTAAAGGAAGATGCCTCTGTGGAAGAAAACCGTGCGATCCAGGACAGGAAAATGAAGCTGACATGTTTACTTGGAATAAAGAATGATTTTTCAGTAACTGAAGTTGCAACCTTTGTACAATGAGTTAGAATAAGTCATTGTAAAGAGTGCTTACAGCAGTTATTAAAAAAAATAAATCATAAAATTAGAACAACAGGGCTGGAAGGAATCTCAAGAAATCTTCCAGCTATCTCCTTTCCCCTTCCAAACTGATGTTTGACTCATTTTTTCCTCAGCTGAAACTCACAATCTATTACAAACATCCTCTAGCTGCTAAAAGTGGTTTTCTGATGTCTGGCTTTGTAGTCAAGAAATTGATTCTTGTGGATGAACAGATACAGAGAACAAATTCCCTTCCTTCTTTCTGAAGGCTTGTAACACCCTCCTGGCCTTGGCTGCAAGAAAAGCAACCCCAACTTCCACCTTTTTGCATAAACTCTTTTTCCCTTCCTCTCTGCTCTTTGCCTGTTCAGGTCTTTCCCAAAGCACACTGTCTAACTCTGGATATGATCTTCCTACCAGTACCAAGAAGAGTGGAAAGTTATCTCTGATCTCTTCTGCATAGTTTAGTCCATTTCTAATGTTGAAATTATTTCTTTTGGTAACAGCAAAACATGAGTTCATGTTCAGCAGGTGCAGTCACTGTGTCCCTTCTCCAAAACACAGACAGGTTCTCCTGCCAGGAACTCCCAAGAATGAAGTTTGTACTTCAGAGAGCCTTGTCTCCAAAAAATGAGCTGAAAATCTGAATGGAGGGTGAGTATCTTTACTAATAAACATAAAACCATTCATCTGCACTTAGAAGGTGGTTTTATAAGCCACCTGCAGACATGCAATTAAGTGGATTTGTGTGTTTTAAATATAGCACATAACTATTAAGATTTTGTTCCTTATTAGCTGGTAGTTGCTCACTTTAACTTGAATAAGACACATGGCCAGAGTGCTACCAAGTCAGTCACTGCTCTTCAGTGTAACTCTGCATTTGGGTCTCAAAATTAAAAACAATAACACACTTGGATATTATTTTCTATATTAACTTCAAATGTTACAAACAATATCTTTGCTATTACAAAAGAGCGATTTTAGCAACTAAACTAATTTTAGATCGCCATCTATATGCAAATTGGCTTCTGAAAGCACACCTTAAACACTAGTCACCCGTCAGTTTGGAGACTCAAAGAACTACTTCATCAGCAAATGGTTTTATTGGGAGCACCACTGAGGAACTGCAGGGCCTTTGTGATGCTTGGCTGTGGCATTTGGATCTCATCATGCAATTTATTGTCACACCTGGGCAGGCTTTGGGATGGACATCTCAAAAGCACAGCTTTTGTCCTCTCTACAGCTGTGTTCAACATGGTCCCTCTTTCTCATTCCCTCAAGATGTGAGATCAGGAAGACAGATGGTGAAGAGTGCAGAGTAAGCAAAACAAACCAGTTTGTTGGTCATCTGGATGCCAGTTTGTCCACTGGGGATTTTGAAACCCAGGACAAAGAGTGTCCCATGTACCTCTGCACTGTCCATGCTCTGCAGCTCCAAAGCCCAGAGCTAAATTTAAACAAGAAAAAATTTACTTAAGAGGTCACCTAAACATTATCAGCAAGCATTCTAAACAGAGTTCCTCCTTCAGTCCTCCCAAACAGGAATTTTCACCGATGCAGATTCCTGAAGTTTAGCGAAGGACAAAGCCCTGCTCTGACACCTGTCCTCCCACACTGCCAGTCCCAGCACAGCACACAAGGGACATTCCCATGTCCTCTTGCCAAATCCACCCCTGCCAACCTACCTACAAGCAAAAAAAGTCAAAATAAAACGCAGTGTTTGACAGGCTGGCTCGTTCACTTAGGAAATGTCATTTTTTCCCCTTTGACGTACAGCTGAGGAATGATCCCACTTGCAAAGGGAAGGCAATTGCTCAACTGAGCACACTCTAGCAATTTTTGCATAATTAGCAGAATACATTTAGTCTTAACCCTTCTTCTGATGAATTCAGTCACACCTGTTTATGTGAAATCAATTAAGAGACCTTAATCTTCTTAGACAGTTTCCAGCACTCCATCCACAGGTTCGGGCCTGTTTCTCCTATTGCGAAGTTTAAATTATATTAAAAAAGAAACAATTATCCCATAAACATGAAGACCTAAATTATAGCTTAATAATTAAAGCCAGTTATGCTGTTAGGTCTGCAGCCTTTTGGTGGCCAGGCCCATATGGGAGCAGTCCCCTGTGGGTGCAGCAGGGGTGACAGAACGACCCCAAAGCAGGTCACACCGAGGTGTCTGTGTGCCCGCCCTGTGCAGGCGTGTGCCACAACACATTCCTGCCCGGGATCTGCTCAGGACTTGTGCCGTGATGCAAGGGCAGAGTCTGCTAACGGGGTCATCCAAGGAAAGGAAGCCCCCAGTACCTCCCCAGAGCATCCCAAAATCCCCCTTCTTACAGAGGAATTTTTGGGGAAGGACTTCATTGCACCTCACTTCAGGCATGTCCCTAAAATAGACACTGACAGCGAGCCGGATGAGTCACAGTTCGGATGGGTCTGTATTTCTTCACTACAAAGTCTCCACGAGGAGCTCGGGTCAGACATCCAGAGCTGGGTAAGACAAATCCCACCATCAGGAGGGATGTACAAACAGCACCCGCATCCAGTGAAAGAACACTGTGCACGAATCCCTGCTCACCTCTGGAGTCAGAAGTTACCTGACAAGTTAAAGCTAAAAAAAGAATAGTGCTGTAGTCTCCACTGGGCATAGTTTGTGGTTTGTAGCACAAGGAGTCCTGGTAGTGTTTTATGCCAAAGGAGAATTTAAATCTCACATATGTGTTTGTTTCTTGGATCTACTATGCTAGCAAGTGAGTCATCCTAAAACCTTAAATTACTTTTCATCAAACATCTAACATAATAAAAAGCATTGAATTAGTGTCCAGAAATAGTTCAAATTGCAGTAGAAGTAAGCAAGAGTCTTAGCACACTCACATGATTAACTAGTGGGATATAAATGAAAGGAGCTTGAAGTACCTTGAAGATTTTGGAGTCAAACCTCTGTTCCACCTACACAGCTGCACAAAACTACATTGATGTGAAATAAAACCAGTGAAAATCAATGGTTTTAACTGAGGAAATCCTACCATTTAGGATGTGTCGTGTGAAAACTGACCTGCTCCACCAGACCTCCTTGGAAACAGAGATCCTGCTCACTGCAAATTCAGAGTTTCTCTTGAAGCAGCATATGTGCTTCTTTCCAACCATGTTCATCACTGTTTTTAAAAGGTGGATGAAAGAAAGGAGGAAGAAAAAATAGAAAGCCCCTTGTTTCCCACACACACTCAGAATCCCTAGAAAGGGAAAATATCAAGTAGCAGCTAAAATCTGTTTGAGATCAGCTTTTGTTTTATAAACTTTGGGTTTCATTCTAATTGTTAGGGAGACACATAATAACTGGCTTCAACCTAATTTTCTTTGGACTATCTCCCCAAAGCCACAATTAATGTAAATACCAGTGTCTTGTTATTAATTTCCTTTCATTGGAGAACGCTGAAATGCAATGATCCGACCACAAATCACAAAGCAAATAAGCTGCAGTGCTGCTCAGGCTACATAGTTATTACGCAGTTTGTACACGGAACAGTTGATAAGGGAGATGTTTGGGGAACAGAATTCTTGGAGTACTTGGAAGAGTTTCATTCCATGATAAAGAAGTAACTCATATCCTCCCCAGCAATACAGATTGCAGCTTGTAGGGGCACTTGGGCATAAACCAGCTTGAAGGGGGAAAACCAGAGTCACGTCTCAGGAAGTCAAGAGAAACCTGGTGTGGTTGTGGGATCAGAGACCAAGCTGCAGACTTTGTTAGCAAACCTGGAGGGTTCCTCTCACTCATGCATTTTCTTCAGTTGCTTTTGAGGGGCCCCTAGTGCTGGATGACACACAGGCAGGGCAGAGGTGACTCCCAACCTCTCTGTCTCCCATCTGTGTGCTGGGAGGCTGTTGGTGGAGGAGGAAGGATATCCACCACGCACACCCTTCAGTCTTTCCAGCTTTGCTGTCATACTGTGCATCTCATGTTTTAGCATCACTTGCTGGTACATAAAAACACAAGTATTTCAATGCCCTATTTTCACTTCATAACTGGATATATGTTTATCAGCCAAAAATACACATCTCCACTCAAACAAGATACTGAGCAACCAAATAACTGAAGTACATTTCAGTCTCCCATCAGCCAAAATCCCTCTTTGCCAAGTCACCCTTTCTCTGCAGTCACAGAGATAGACACAGAGATGCTACTACAATACGCAACAGCAGGAGATGCTTGCCAGAGAAAAAAATCAAATCTTTGCCTGAAACAAAACACAATAGGTGCTCACAGTGCAGAACAAAAATCTGACTCCATAACCAGGCTGCCCTGTTTGCTGGGGCAGGACCACTCCCTGAACACGCAGCAGGGACAGGTTTCCAACACAGTCATAGAACTGCAGCCAATGTCACTCTGACAAAGTTAAAATCCTTGGGTTTAACTCAGCATTTTGTACAAGGAACAGTTCAACCCCTATTCTTCCATGCTGCTCCATCAATTAGCCTCAAAAGTGACAACAGAGCCATCACTTACCAGCAGGACGGAGCTGTCACTCTCCCAGCAGGGCCTCAGGAGTCTCTTTCCTGGCAGGAGAAGCCATCACTAAACAGCTGTAAGGAAGAAGATAGAAGGATAATTTAAATTAATCCCTTTGCCTTTCTAAGCAACTCAAGTATCATCCTTCCATATCTGAGCACCTTGCAGTTTAGACTCTGCCTCTCTTCAGGGTGAACACGCAAAATAGGAACAATACCTTGTTTTCAGTGATAAGAAAGACACATGCCAAGAGGAGAAACAATTTGCTTGTGGCTGTGCAAGATATTTGGACATGAGGAAATGAGGTGCACAGCTGTATTGGAGGCTACAGCTTTCTGCCAGCCTTCCGCCCTCCCTAGCACTGATCTCTGCGTGGCTTAACTCACTGTGCTTGCGGAAGGGGAATTTGCTTCCCCTACCCCAAAGTGCAGAGCTTGGTTATTGTGCCAACTGATTCAGTCACAACCAGCTCAGGTATCTCTGCTGCATTTGCAGCCTGGTGCAGACATCCATCCCATACTCTCAGGTCAGAGATTAGCACCTAATCCTTCTGCCACTTTCCCTGTAGGAACTTTACAGTATTAAGGCTTTGCTCCTCTCTACAACGATGGTTTTGCAAGGCCCAAACTCCTTTGCAAGGATTGCAAAACACGTTTCGACTTGTAATTTCACCAACCACAAAGGGTTGGCCAGCCCCTCCCCAGTGCCACAGCACCTTGGCACGAGGGCTGGAAAATAAGTCAAAAAACCCCCAAAGCCCACACCACCTTGGAAATCAACAGGGTCTCAAAAACTCATCAGATGCTTGTGGATACAGACACACGGATCACAATTTATCATCTCATGTATTCTTGCATTCCCTAGCCCCTGTTTTTCCCCCCTCTGGGCTGTTTCTATATTCCAACTCCAGCTCCAGTTTCTGCTCTGGGTTTTCGTTATGCTCCTGGTGTAAGAGCCACACATCCCTTTCCATCTCGTTCTTGCCCTGTAGTCAGAAGTGCCTATAGATGATTCACAAAGGCTGGCGACCTCCTTGTGGTACATTTCTCAACATTAAGCTCCTCCAGCTCCCTGTTGATCCAAATCACTCTGAATTTTATTACCCTGCTCTGTATTGCCTGACTCCCTGACCCTGTAGATTATGGTTAGTCCAACCTTTGTGTTTCCATCAGAAGACACTTCTCAGCCAACATTAGATTCGAGGTTATTAGAGCTGCTGATCCAAGAGGAACCCCTAAGAAATCCTGAAGGGTGGAACTGGGGATACAAACAGCATAGGAGCAATAAGCTTGTTCCCTAGAAAACATGATCAAAATGATGGATCTTGCCGAAAGTGTCAATTGCCCAATTTTTGCCCTTACCAAGCTATAGGGTTTCCTTCACACCCTTTAATTACTCAAACCTTACTTAAGGAACAAACAAACATAGCATAAAAAAAAAGTTACAACAACGTAGCATGATCTTGACATACAAGATGTCAGAAGCATTATAAACCCCTTTATTCCAGAATGATGTCTTTTGTGCTTCGAGGCATGCTTGCTATTCATAGATCCACTGCTCAGCTGTTCCAGTTTTTAGTTCTGCATAAATGCCCACTCATTATGTCCAGAGGGTTTTGCCTGTAGCTTTGTGTTTGTAGCCTTGAGGCAAATGTCTTGATGGCTTAGGGAACTCGTAGGGAATGACCAAATAACATCGGATTTTCCACAGCAACGAAGCCATTATGGGACAGCATTTCTATGTAACAGCACCCTTCAGTGTGCAATCATTATAACTAAGGATTTAACCAGGCTCTGGGGACATAACAAAATCACTTTGAAGCCAAAAAAATCCACAGTGAAATCTTCAGCATTAGATTTCTGAAACGCTCGAGTCAGGCAGCTTTGTCAGTTACAGTGAAACCAAGCGAAGGGGAAGGAGTTTTATGCACATCTTAAGAATGAACCCAAGTGTTTGGACCTGTGCATGCAGAGCTGGGAGCGCAGCTTTCCCTGTGCATTCCTTGCACACACAGCTTCCTGCAGTTCCATGTGGAACCACCATAAGCACAGACACACAAGTCCTGGTTAACATTAATTTTTAAGCACAGAATTTTAGCTATTGCTGAAATTCCCAAGGACATTGCCCACAATTTTGAGGAAAATCTGGTTGGATTATAGGAGACTATAATGAGCCTTTGTAACCCTCATAGCTCAGGGAATCCAGAGCCTGAAATGTGGCCCATTCCAGCTGTGATACTCCCCACTAGCTGACTAAGGAATTAGAAATCTGTACAGACAAGGTTTACAACAAAGACAGAAGGAAAGTTTGTGATAAAAAGAATCAAGGCTATAACAAGTTCTGGGTGAACACAGTGCTGCACAAGCGTGGTGGGATGCCCTTAGACTACAGGCACCCACACAGCCACGCTGTCCTCAACAGGAGACAAAAGACAATTCAAAAGCTCTTGAGACAAGATAAAAAAAACCCACAGAGATCCCAGACCAATTCCTGTCATGAGCAAGACAGATTTGATTTCAGGAAAACTAATTTAATGTAATGCCAACTCAAATAGGTTTGAATGGCAAGAAGCAAAGACAAAATTAAAACATCACCTGTCTCCCCTCCTTCCCCTGCTCCAGCCCAATTCTCACATGGGTCACAGCAGATCCCTGCTCCAGCACCTTAAGCACCTCCACAGGGATGGCAGAGCCATTCCTCACACTTCTCTCTTTGCTCCTGGTCAGGGAAATTATAGCCCAAAGCCACCAAAATTCCCTCCCTGCTCCCAGGGCTGGGCTGCACCAACCTGGCTCTATGTCTGTGTGCAACAGGAGAGTCCCCCATGCCATTCCAGCTGCCCTCGGTGCAGGGAGCTGGAAGAGGAGCTCATGCAGAATGAGCATGGAAATAATCATTTGATGGGGACTGTGTGGAAATGATCACATGGGGAGCAATCTGTGCCAGGAGCCCACACCCCCAGCCCTCGATAACGAGCTCCCTGTCACGGCGCATGAGAAACTACACCGGTGCTTCCAGGAGGGGAGGCAGGACACCTGCCCGCTGCACAGATGGCCACTCTCTCCCAACAAAGGCAGGGAATGAAACCCAGCAGAGGCCAGGGCACAGCTCAGAGAGCACAGGGCTCTGGCTGCACCATCACTGGGAGAGCAGGAACAAGGCACAGGCTTTGGGATGGTTCCTTCTGCCCTGAGCATTAAGCACCCAAGCAAGCCAGCCTTTCACCCAGCACGCAGCTCCGAGGATGAGCTGTGCTTGGAGAAGTCTGCAGAGATGCTGAGCGCTGGATAAGGGCTGCATTGATGAGGCAGGAAGTTGAAGCATGGATGAGAAATG
Source organism: Grallaria varia (assembly GCA_013396735.1). Lineage (NCBI taxonomy): Eukaryota > Metazoa > Chordata > Aves > Passeriformes > Formicariidae > Grallaria > Grallaria varia. The sequence goes on from VWZG01000691.1 coordinate 1,056,766, forward strand.
CATGACTGCATGGAAAAATCAGAGGTGCACCGAGACAAGTGACCCTCTTGTATAAGAAGGTGATGTGGTCCAGCACTGGACCATGATGGAAAAGGAGCTCCCAGTTACATCCCTCCCCAGTTTGTGACCCCTGCACACAATGGCTATCGTATCTTGACAAGACTCAGGACTAACTACAGAGCAGGAATTAATCTGACTGTGCATCTCGCCCCAGATACAGCCTGACTTTTCCATCTCCAGGAGAGCTGGATTAACAGCAGCAGCCAGCAACGTCACTGTCACAACAACTTAGCGCTGCCAAAAGAAGTAACAGGAAGAGTAACCTCCGTATTACAGAGGCTTGCAAAATGGTTCAACCCAGCAGCACTGCCAGGCAGAGCTTTAGCCCAGCAGTGACTCACCAGAAACACTCCCGTGCTCCCAGGGTTGGCAGACACCATGGAAGTTCCCCCTTGGCGAGTCCTGCAGCAGCCCCACCATGGCCAGCACAGCCTGGAACAGCAGTCCTGCATTCTACCCTCAGCTTCCTCCCTCCCCAGGGATGCAATTTCCTACCTGCCTGGTGGCTCTGGATTTTAACCCTGATGGAGGAAAGAGTCTGGGCCTCAGGGGTTTTTAGGTACATGTTTTTGAGAAGGTGCACATTCTTTAACATCTTTTCTCTGCTTTATAAAAGTCAGCTAACACATGCCAGAGGGAACACACTCTCAGTGATTCAAAACTCCAAAAAATAGGAGAGAAAAGTTTAGTCCTTGGCATTATTTGCCCAGTTCAGGCTTCATAACTATTCAGGTCTCTTCCTCAGACACAAGTACTTCCTTTCCTTCAAACTGCACATTTGGGTAAGCTGGGAACAATAATTTTTGTTGCCTACAAAGTACTTGGGACACAGTCCCGAAGTTGCTTGCATATGATGGTGTTTCAAACCTCAGAAATAAGGACAGGACACAAGTGTCAGCTAAAGAGATTTTTCTGCAGCCAGACATCAAATCACCAGCTCCAGGAATGACCTCTCACACCCAGCAGCCGCAACACAGACAGGTTTGTTTGACTCGTTTTCATAATGAAGCTCATTAAACTCACAAGAGAGGATATTCCACAACATCCCAGCTCCAGTGCATCATGTAATAACCATTTCCACACCTTTCACAGAGTCACACAGTGGTTCAGGCCAGAAGGGACCTCTGGAGGTCACCTAGCCCAACCTGCCTGTTTTAGCAGTGTCCCCTCAAGCACATTAGTCAGGAGTGTGTCCAGACAGCTTTTGAATATCTTAAGAAAAGAGACTCCACAACCTCCCCAGGCAACCTGTCCTGGTGCTCTGTCACCACCCAGGAAAGAAGCTTTTCTGTTCAGGTAGAACTTCCTGGGCATCAGTTTCTGCCCATTGCTTCTCATCCTGTCGCTTGGCACTACCAAGAAGGGCCTGGCTCTGAAAAAGACCTTTCAAAGGTGATTGAGAGTGGCCTAGAAAGGGGTGCAGAGGTGAAAGGGGCCACCTTTCCTAATGGAAGGTGTGGTGACATCCCTAAACATGCACCGATCCAGGCCACACTTAGTGTTCATGGAACTGCATGTGGGAACCACAGGAAGAGTCAGCTCTTCTTATGTCATCCTAATAAATGCAGTATAACCACAGAGCCCATCCAGGATCCATGGGGGGACTCACTTTAAAAGGCAGGGATATAAACCCAAGGGAAGAACAGGAGGAGAGAAGCAAAAAGCCATTCAGAGATACAGAGTGCTAAATGAGCCATATTAGCACAGGCAGGGAGCTGCTCCTCCATGCAGTCCTCTCTTTGTACATGTTTCTTTTGGTTTTACCCTGGTTTTAGGTTTGCACTTGGTACAAGGCAGATCTCCCCCTCCCTGACTAGTAACACTGTGCACCTAATTTCATGAAGGATGTACAAGGGGAAGGAGAAGAGATAAAAATCTTTAAAAATTACGATTTTTCTGTAGACAAGTCCAGTTCCTTGTAAAACCACTGCCATGCTGACAGTGTAGATTTCCTGTCCAGGGCACCTTTTCCCCCCCAGCACCACAGTGCAGGCTCACTCCCACCCCTCACAGTCCTATGGCAAGCAGCTCTTTGCCTTTTTGGCTATTTTCTTGACCTGCAAAGCATTTAGGTAATTCACTGCTATGTATTTCAGTAACACTTCAGGACCCTAAATACGTGCCTGATCTGACCCTAAATACTTCAGATGTTCCCTGTGACCAGGCACAAATTCCCTCTCCTGCATCCTGAGCAGGAAGCTGCCACTGCCTTTCCCTGCACAAAGGGTGGAATCCAGAGGCACAGCCATGGGCACCACTGCCAAGTCCTGGGGAAAAGCAGAAGACCACGACTCCCGGGAGTCCTGCAGGGAGTGGCTGAGCCAGGGATTAGGAAACCAAACCCTGCTAAAACAAAGCCTCTCTCAGGAAATCCAATGCTGCCTCTCATTCAAGTCTCTTTGTCACCTACGAGTGCACAGGGCTGTGCTGGAAGCAGTTTGGTTGGTTAGTTAAGCCAGCTATTAAAATTGTAACCAGCTCCTTAAGCACCAGCTGCAAATAACTTCCAGCCAGGACACTGTTCCCAGGAGGTACCTGCCCTACTGCAGCCCAGGGGTCCCACGTGCCCCCAGCTTTCACACTTCCAGGCGAGAGTAGACAACTGAACTTCTAAGCCCACATTTACAGCCAGCCAGCAGGGACATTTTTTGCCTTCTGTCCTCTCTAAAGTGGCAATATTTTTCTTTCTTGATGCAGCAGCTGTAGCTAATGAGTTCCATGGCATATTTATCAGACTTTCAGAAGCACCAGCCAGCATTTCCTAAAGAATCACAGCAGAGAAAACGTCCAAGCTTTGTAGTTTCCTCGAGTTTTTTTACTTCCACACGGTGGATCTTACACTAACTCCACTGAGCTCCCAGCAAGCCACCCCTGGCCAACTGTGCACATAAAGTGCATTTCTGGAGATCACAGGCCATTCACGGACCTCTGCAATAGCACCCGAGTCACCCGCGGGAATTAAAGTAAGAACGCCTCAGTCGGTGACTCGACAAGCTTTGGCAACGCTCTCTGCAGAGTAAGGAGGGTTTTCTCCCATGTGCAGCATCCCAGAGGTTTGGAGAAACAGCTCCGAGAGGGATCAGCTCCCCATCACTGGTCCAAGGTTCTGTTTATGGCCCTACCTGCAGGATGTTGTTTTCCCCAAGTACACTAGAACAGATTCCTAAATCAGTCAGTCACCCTTGATATCGCTCCTGACCAATTACTAACAACTCTGAAAACCACAGGTTTCTGATATGCTTTTCTAAAAAAAACTCTTTCACCTATTTCTTTCCCCTTTATGCAAAAAGTTCCTTCGGTTTTAATCTTGTACAACGCATCATGCAAACGCGTGGGGTTTATGTCAGATGATGGCCTGGGGCCACATCACCCCTGGCCCCGGCTGTGATCTCCTTCCATCTCCCAGCCCGAGCGGGCGGGGACCTGCTGGGACACCTCGGGAGCCCTCCGGGTGCTGCCAGAGCCGGGCAGGGGGGCAGTCAGTGTCCCCTCCCATTACTGAGGCAGCACACAGGGGTGCCGGGGGACAGCCCAAAACCGGCAGAATCCCCGCAGCCACCCCAAAAGCCGCAGCCAGCCCCGCAGCCAGCCCCAAAACCCGCAGCCAGCCCCAAAACCCGCAGCCAGCCCCAAAACCCGCAGCCAGCCCTGCCCGCGCCTCCCAGCTCGGGGGGCAGAGCCTTCCAAGCGGGAGCCTCGAGGTTTCCATCCCAGGGGCAAAGGAGAACATTGCCCATGTCTTGGCCGACACACAGCGCTGAGTCAAACTGATCGTGCCTTTTTTTTTCCTCCCTCTTTTCTTTCCCATCAGATCTTGAGCTACCAGAGGAAAATGAATACAAAAGAAGTCCCGTAATTGATTTAGCGCGTTTTTCTCACCTCTTTAGCTCGCACCCATTCTCATCTTTACCTCTCTGATGCAAGTCACTACCCCCACCTTATCAACAGACATGCAAAAACCCTGATTTTAGCTACACTTCTGTCGCATTTTAAAAGCGCCATCACAGAAGTCCTGAAGCAAAGCGGGCAGAAATCATTTTTCCTTCAACCACTAACAAAGCGCACCGATTCCTTCCCTCAGCCTAACAGGTTTTTGGTTTTTTTTTCAGGAGCGAATCCCCCGAAACACCGCGGGGCAAACTTCCCGGAGCGCCTCGGCACAGCCTTCCCTGGATCTTATCAACTCTCATCTGCCCCACAAAGCCGCCGAGCACTGGGGCTTGTCGGGCGGACAATGCGAAGATTCCCCGCTCTTGAGGATGGAAAGCGGTACTTGAGGCTCTGAAGGGCAGACCCCGCCGCCCATCCACAAACCTGCAGAATGAATTCTTCTCCCCCTTGAAGGCCTCCCAAGGAGCCCATAGACATGCAGATGTGCCCTGTCTGCGCTCCGGCAGCAAACCTCCCCTGCCCTTACCTGCGACGGAGCCGGCGGGACGCGGAGAAGGAGCAGCGCCTCAGAGAGGCTCCCCAAGAAGCGTTTCAGGCCGATCTCAGCTGAGGCCAATCAGCCCCACACGCAGCTGATCCCCATCCCTCGCTCAGGTGGGCCCCAGCCGGATTCCCAAACGCCTTCACCTGGCGCCGAGGGGCGCGCGAGGTCCTGGAAGGGGGAACCTCTGCAGCGAGGCCAAAAGGGCAGCTGTGAGGGGTGCGCGAGGTCCTGGAAGGGGGAGCCTCTGCAGCGAGGCCAAAAGGGCAGCTGTGAGGGGTGCGCGAGGTCCTGGAAGGGGGAGCCTCTGCAGCGAGGCCAAAAGGGCAGCTGTGAGGGGTGCGCGAGGTCCTGGAAGGGGGAGCCTCTGCAGCGAGGCCAAAAGGGCAGCTGTGAGGGGTGCGCGAGGTCCTGGAAGGGGGAGCCTCTGCAGCGAGGCCAAAAGGGCAGCTGTGAGGGGTGTCCTTGTCCAGGGTACACCTTTGGCTGAGTCACACGGACTGGATACAGCCCGGGAAAAAGCTATACGTTTTTACCTCAATTTAATAAGCCCTCAAACCTGCAAGGGCTCTTTCCTCTTCTGAGGGCAGGGCCAGGACGCACCTGCAGCGACCTTTGCAGTGCTGTCCCCACAGGTGTTTCTTGTTAAGATGGGAACGAGCCAGAGCCCCACACGGTGTGTTCGTGGGTTAGAAAATACCCTTGGTTTGTTTTTCTTAAAAGCCAAGGGTTACAGGGCTTTGGGCCTCCAACATAAGACCCCTCTGATGAGATGTTTGGCGGTCATTTCTTTTTTTAGGAGCACAGGGATGGATGTCCAAGCACTGGACAGTGGCTTGGGGCAGTTTAGGACCTGCCCCAGGGGTCACTGCCACGTTGACCATCCGACCTCCTCTGCCCCTGTGAAAACAGAGTTTCCTGGCATCTCCAGCTCTGAACATCCTGCAGCTTCTCTCGTGTTTTCTCTGGATTTCACCACACCTTAACCTTAAATATAGAGCACCATTTTGGGGTAATTAGAGATTCTTAATTAATTAGAGTTATGGATTTAAGGATTCAAAGCCTGACAAATGAGCTGAGGCAAATTTTGCTGCAAGAGTTGGAGAAAATTACTGGTCCCGGGTACCTGCCCTACCTTTCTGCTGGAGGTTAATTACTGTTTTTCTCTTGCAGAGCCAAAAATACGTGTGCCTGCATCCCAATTGCTCCAGCATCACCCAGCATGGGCTGTGCCCTGTCTGGGTCCTCCAGCAGACGTGGCAGGTGACAACCTCAGACCTGCAGGTCTTTTCCTTGGCCCCTTCATGGCCTTCTCAGGTTTGTGGCCTTCCAGCAACAACTTGACCCAACGTAAAGGGCACCTTACAAAGGCAAATCAATGCACTTCACTCAACATGCCTCAAAACTTCCACTATTCGTGTAGTTTGGGGTTTCTTTCTTTCTCCAGGGAGCTGATGTGATGCAAGGGGGGAAGGACAGGATGGGTGGTTTCTGCTCCCAGACAGGCACCATCCTACCAGAAGGCTGACATTAAATATTTCCCCTTCTTTCTGCTTTAGCGTCCCTGTTTTCAGCAAGGGAGCTGGCAGAAGTTGAGACCACTGAAGAACTCTTTCAATTAATTAGAAAGAATTCTTTTATTGCAACGATCAGCTGAAGAACACTACCTTTCCGATTCTTATTTTAAACGACTACTTTCACCTTGTTTATGCTAATTGACTTGGAAATACAAACTCTAAAGCTCACCAAAAAGGCTTGTTCTGATATTTGGTTCATTGTCCATCTCTGAACTTTCTGCTGCATTCGTGAACAAGCGTTGGCAGAGAGCAAGTGTCTGTATTACTACACAGTTTTAATCTTAAATTATGGGTAAAACTGTGGATCACACGGAACATTTAGGGACTGTGTCATGGAATAGTAGTTGCCTGTGAGCAAGGCCTTCACAAGAACCAGTTACAAAGGCCTGTTTAGCCAAAAGAGAGGAAAAACGGAATATTTGTGGCCAGCCCTTACACAACAACGCTACATGGAAACCAGCTGGAACATCCTTGTAGGACACGTGGGAACATCCAATGAATGCAAAGAGGCATCTGAAACTGGGGAAAGCTCATTTATATAACCCCGAGAAAGTGAAAATGGAAGAGGGAGAAGGCAGCAAATGATACGGAACAGAGCCTAACAATTTGTTTAAAAAGTTATTCCAGTGCAGGCCCTGGGTAATTTTGGCAGATCCATGCAGTTCCATGGATCATGGGATGTAAGGACAGAGCCTGGCACTATTGAAATGTCCTGACAGACCACAGCTGGCTTGAGTAACACACGGATTTCATGGTATCTCTGGCTGTGGCCAAGGTTTGCCAACAAATTCCCCTGGGCCCGGTCCATGTGCAGTTCCCATGTCTCAGCACCAGACTTCAGGTCACAATCCCAAGGCGACCCCAGAGCACCTGGAAAAACTGGCTCCAGGTTCTCCCCAAAAACCCTGCAAATGTCAAATGAACAGAAACACGGTATACTTGGGAGATTTCTTTTAGTGACAGGGAAGCATCTTTGCCCCAACCTCATGTTCTTTTAGTGAAGTAACAGTTTGGGGACAAAGTCTTAAAAGCACCTAAGGGTTTTTTTCAAATTAAAATAAAACAAATAAAATAATCCAGCTGTCACTGCAGAACATCTCGCAGAAGGCAGCCCAGGCCCACTGTCACGACCAAGGCTCTATAAAGCAACTGTAAATGTATATAAAACATTGCACGCAGGACAAAATAGAGAAGGGCTACAACAAACAAGCACAGCCAACCATCACAGCAAGTCAGACGCTTTTCAAGATGCATTACTGGGTTTATTCATATTGCACACAGCTGAGGGAACAGGCAGCAGCAGGGCTGCAGCCCCGAGCTGGGGTGAAACAAATTAAAACAGTGAAATTGGTAGCAGGCAAAGAAACATCAGTCAAAAATGAAGTTAGCTGAAATCACTTACTAAAGAGCGCAGGTAATTCTTATTTTTCTTGTTTTCCTTTATTTTACTAGTTTTGCATCATTGTTTCTCTCCAAAGCTGTGAGCACTAAAAAAATTTAAAAATTCTTTTTAAACTGAAAGGAACAGTGCCATGAAGTCACATGGTTCCATAAGCTGGAGTCTTGACTAATCCTCAGGTTTGCAGAGAATAATCTGTAGAAATCAGGCTGTTTCTCAGGTGATGAGTTGCAAAGGCCATGCCCTCACCTGCTGCAGGTGGAAGGAAGCAGCACCAGTGCCTGCCAGGGCCTGGACAACCCCACCATCCTGATGCCCAACAGCTGCTGATGGCCAAGCAAGACATGGTTGAAATATTTTCATTTTCCACAAGCCATTTCTATACTGAGTAACATGAATTCAGCTATTTTGTGGGCATAGATCAAGTTAACATTTCTGCAGAAGGGCAATAAAAGTAAAAATTCTGAAATCGAACCTTTTAAGTAAAGTCTTAAAGTTTAAAGTAATTTTCTTTTATATAATGACCAAACCTATTCATTTTCTGGGAGAAGGGCAAGGGAAAAGATCAGACAGAGTCATTTGAACAGTTTATTTTCAAAACAAATGAAAAATAGAGCTTCAGATGTCTTACATTAGAACTTCTTTTAGCCAAGCATGGGATTAGTCTATGTAAAAAGCAGTAAAAAACATGAAATTTTGAGGATCAGGAAGAAGCCAACAAATGCCTTCCTGGGTGTTCAGATAACTCCGTGCTTTTGAGAATCCCCAAGAAGTTGCTAACCTATTACCATGTTCCTGAAGATCAATAACTTCATGTCAGACAAGTTCAGATCAGTTTAACTGTTCTCTTAAGTGAATGGAGCAGGAGACACTGTTCTTGTTTCATGTCACTGGCGCAGCTCAGGAGGTAGCTGAGCCCCAGAATAATGTACCAGCTAAAATATACAGTAGGGAAAAAGCATTAAGGTAATGGAAACTCAACATTTCTAATGTTCCAAGCACATGAATAGAACCCAAGTCAGTACATTAGACAATTGACTGGCTTTGCTTGAATGCACGCAGGAATAAATGGAAACATCCTTATTTCCTATCCCAAGGGGCAATTATTTCACAGTCTGGTTTTGTGCATTAATAAAAAGCAAGATTCCATTGTGTGGTAGCTAAAATATCTTACTATATATGCTGTATAAGCAGTCCAGCAGCAGAAACAGGGGAAAAAGAACAGAAGTCAAGCATTGCATTCTCTAAACAAGCTCTTCCCATACCCAGCATTTTTCTGTGTATAATCCATAAAAACACATTATCAGAACGGTGTATTTTTTGTGAATTTTAAAAGTTCTGTTAGTCATCGTGTGTCCTGGCTGCTCCAGTGCCTACAGATGGTCCAAAATGCTCCTTTCTGAAATGCTCCAATGAGTCTAACAAATGCAAAGGCTGGAATTTCACACCTCTTTAGGAGAGAAGGGGCACTGGATTGCCACTCAAAAAAAACCAGCTTTCTCCCAGCTCATCTCTGATAAGAGTCATTCACTTCTTTGAGCTTCCCCTTCCTCTCCCTGCACACCTTCAGTAGTTTGTCTTTGTCCTTTAAAGGAAAAATGAGAACACGAAAATAATTCATGAGAAAAGCATTCAGAAATTGTACATAATTCCCCTTCTGCGCGCCCGGGAAGGAAACTGAGCCACGATGTGAACCCAAATTCTGACTGCCAGCCCGGTGTCCCCATTCCTGTTTCCCCAAGCCCCTGTGCCTCAAGGGTTGATCAGGTGGCCCGGATTCCAAGGGCACACCAAAGCCCAGGGTCGTGTTCCTTTTTTCAGGAAGCACCAAAAGGAAAAGCCCAGTTTGTCTTCAGGGAGGTTTGATGGTGGAGACACCAAAAGCCCCAGATCCTTCCTCCTCACCCCCAGGGCACAAAGCACTTTGGGGACCTTCTGCAAAATGTCCAACTTCCCCAATTCAGTAAAACCGGGCTGAAAGCAGAGGGGAGTCCTGTCAAATTGCACACCCCAGGTTTTGGCAAATATTTGTCTAACATTAGAGACAGATTTTTGCAATAAAGGCAGGTTCACTAAGAGACAAAGCTGGTAGGATTGATTTTTATTAAGAAGCCTTGCAATTTGTGCTCAAGCCGCCTATTTAAACAGGCAGCAGGCAGGAAAAATGACATCTTGGGGGGNTACAGAACTTGTTTAATTGAAACCATTAGTTTTACTGGCAAACAGCTTCATATTTCTGTTCTGTTAATCTGAACAAAGTGCTGCAATTATGACTCAATACATAATGTCCTCTAGTGCTACTCGCCCCACATTCCCCAAGTATAGAAAGAAAACAGAACTGTTTTCAGTTAACAAAACATTCCGTGCTTCTATCCAGAATACTTTTATTATATGGTTATCATATACATCAGAATTATATTGGGAACATTTACAAATATGTAGAAAGAGCTCAGAACCTCCATTATTCACATACACACTAACTCACAC
>VWZG01000691.1:1067413-1077853 GCA_013396735.1 Grallaria varia
TTGCTTTGTGAACATACACCTCAGATTAAATCTAATCTTCAGTGGCAAGAATTGAGATTAAAAAAAAAAACACTTAAATACCCTGTATAACATACCTGTGCATAAACCTAAAGATATGTTTAGCTTACCCATTACCTTTGAAATACTTACCAAAATTAAAATTTGAAACCCATTTATAAAAAAAAAGTATTAAAAAGTTCACCATTATTTACAAATCCGATTAAATTACACATAAATAAATATTTACATTCAACACACTGCTTCCCTTAATACACATAAAGCAAGCTTCCCTGGAAATATTTTTTGGCCTTAAAAGGCAAAAAAAAAAAAAAAAGAAAAANAAAAAGTTAAAAAAAAAAAGTTATGTGCCTATTCTTTCAAGTTTCCCCCCCAAATTTAAAAAACAAGACAATATAAATATGTGAATAAAGCTGCAATATCCTTAGACATACAAAGTGAATTTTCTAGAAGCATTTTCATTTTGAACGATTTCTCATTAAAAAAAATACCAACATAATATTAACTGCAGCCAACATGACTGCAAGTTTTTAAAAGCCTGAATATTTCCATCAAAAATAAGCATGTCAAATGCCATCAGGTAACTTTTAAGTCTAGCAGGATTTTAGTACCCTCCTATGGTAATCTGAAAACAATGAAAAAGAAAAAAAAAGCCAACAAAATAAAACAGAACAAATAAAAAAAAAAAACCCACAGAATAATCTTACTATTTTCAGGTGTTTATAAAAAAAATTTTAATGTACATAAATCTATATACCATTGTTTAATACTGCTTTATTGTTACTGTTGCGTTTAGAGAGAATAAAACCCTGAAATTGTATCAGATAACAAACAGGCTTCCAATCTAAAAATCTGTATCTTAAAAACTATACACGAAGCTGGTCACCACTAGATACTCAGATGTGGAGAAGAAATCTAAATATATCTCTCTGTATATTTCCATCAACCCCCCCTTATAGCACCACTTTTACAGCAAAGGATTCGATACACTTGTACCAAGTACTTATCTTCAGGTAATTGCTTCCACAGAACAGGGATACTGCAGCTTTTAGAAAGACTTGTCTCACGGATCCAGGAGGAGTGAAGATCCTGAAGGGTATTTTTTCCCCTTTTTCACCTCCTTTCTTTTAAAAAAAAAAAAAAAAAAAAGAAAAAAAACCAAAAAGACAAAACCGAAAGAAAAAAAACCCCAAATCTCTATGTTCCCCCTGGCAAGAAGATCCCAGTCTGTGTTTAGGAGGAAGAGTAAAGTCTGGTTTTCCTTTCACTTCCTGTGCTTATCCATTTTATCCATGGTTTTGTTGGTTTCCGCGGGGCTCTGGTCGCCAGCGTTCATGTAGGATTTGTCTGCTATTTTTAATGCTTCATTTAGGTAGTTCTGGACGGATGTCATGGCAGCACAGATGGCAGCGCTCCCAAAGCCGTGCGTGATGAGGCTGAAATGAGTCAAACAGCCCTGGATGCCAGGGTCCAGGATGGGACTGGGTCTGGTGTTTCCAAGGGGAGTCCTGTCCTGAGTGAGGAGGTCTGTGAATTCCTTACAGATCTGCCTGCAACGCACAGAGGGGTCACACTTTACAAACCAACAAACAACAGGCTGCATCAGCATGCAAAAGCAAATAAATAAATAACAGCCTGTAGCAAATGTTTGGCAGTTACGTGGGAATTAGAGAAATCCAGCACTGCCTCAGCAGCAGTGTCTAAAATTAAAGCCTGTTTATTAGCACCACTCTCTGATGAACCTTCTGTCACCTCTACATCACCAAAAACCCCTGCAAAATGCTCTCCCCACCTCTGGGGTTTCATGAACCTTCTGTCACCTCTACATCACCAAAAACCCCTGCAAAATGCTCTCCCCACCTCTGGGGTTTCATGAACCTTCTGTCACCTCTACATCACCAAAAACCCCTGCAAACTGCTCTCCCCACCTCTGGGGTCTGGCTGGCCCTGCATCATTTGCTCTGGATTTTCGGGAGGGAGTGGGAATTCAGTGCTACTTTCTATGAGAACTTCCACAGCTGCAGTGAAGCGATTTGGAAAGACTCAGGCAGCTGATGAGGAGACTCAGTTTAGTTGTGTGTATTCTGTGTACATGCCCCCTTTCCAGGGAGACCGAGGCCCTGATCCTGCAAACACTCACACATATGCCTGGCAAAACACGAGAGCTTAATAATGCTCCAGCATATGTTGTTTTTGCTGCTTGCAAATCTGTCCCCTCGAAGGGATTTCACAGGAGCTGAGCAATCTGAATCATCACTTGATCAGAATTTCTCAATCACAAACGTCCTCCAGAAGATTACTATTAGTGCCAATCACAATACCAATAATGAAAATACTGAGGAGCAGGAAGAGCAGAGCTCAGGGAAAATTATCATCATGTTCAAACTGCAGGAAAAAGACTAGATTTCTAAATTTTTAAGGGATATGTTCTTGTAAAAAAAAAGAGCTTTTTTTCAAGAAGGCTGGTTTAATTTAGCAACAGGAATGTGTTTTGCATGCCTGATCTGAGCCTAAAGTTAAGGCTACTCTGCAGTTTAAGCAAACTCTTCTCAGCTCCTCTGCAGAGCAAAGGTGCTGTCAAGTACAGGGAATTACACTGAGCCCAAAGCAGCAAACACCTCAGACCAGAACTAATCACCAACTGAAGCTCTGTTCAACCTCAGCCTGGGAGAGGAACCTCAGCAGGGGCAAGGGGACAGCGAGCGCTCCAGCCACCAGTTTAAGATAAGCTTAACACCTTTCCTATCAGAGACCTGTTCAGGACACGGTTTATTCATTTATTTACAGGTCCAAGTGCCTGCAGAACAGCCCCAACAAAGCTGCTCCTCCTGACCCTTCCCTCCTTGTCGAGGTTTGCAATTGGAATTTAGTTCGAAGCGCAGGGACTTTCCACACCTACCAAGGGATGGCTTCCTGTGAACTCTGCAAGCCTTCAGCCATGTAAGGGAAAAAGGGACTCTCCAGTCCTGGACTCTCAGTGTCCCCGGGGAAAGCTGTCTGCTGCTCGTGCCACAGGCAGCCAGGGGCACAGGGACACGGCTTCCCTGGCCCCCAGCACATCCCCCAGGACCTCTGCTGGGACACACTGAGGGGACAGAGATGGGTGAACCATCTCCTGCTCCCCGTCCCCATTCCCAGGCCACACCTGCTCTCCAGATCCTCAACCCTCTCAGACCCAGGGACATCTTTCCTTACACATATACTTGTCCAGTACAGGACTTTTTCCTGATGTTTTCACTACAGTTTAAAGCAGTTTGGACCAGTTCTGTTCTTTTTTTTTTTCTTTGGAGTTATCCTACAGGGTTGTTACTATTATTATTGGTTCAGCCTAAAATAACGGCTGCCATAGTTGAATTCAAACCAGAACACAAAGAATTGGTTCATCTCCCCAGTTAAAATTACACATGAGAATGTACCGAACTGTCCCCCAGTCACAGACACTCATGGTCAGACAAAAGCATGTTTAAAAGGCAGGGGGAAAAGAAAATCCAAGCTGAAAACTTACTTTGCAGCAAGAAGCATGTTCTTCCTGTTTGCCATTTCATTGCGGCCCATGTGCGGTCTGGTTAAATACTCAGCCACTGCTTTGGAAGGAAATTCTGTCTCACAAACGTAGCCAAAGTCACGAGCAAGATGTACAGCTTCACCTGGCGTGGGTAAAAGAGTGCTTGTTAAATGGTGTAATATCTATTTATCAGAAGAAAATCAGGGGAATTAAGGTAAAAAACAGCTGTGATTTTTTTAAAGTATATTCCTGCTTTAGACAAGGACACTGCGTTACTACTGTATCACTCAATACCATTTTGTAATTGATGGATCAGTGTTTCTTTCTAAGTTTGCATCAAGAAAAAAAAATATCTGCATGGTGACTGCTACAAAAGAGAATTCTCTGGCTTTTATACTAGAAAAAAAACCTCCTATCTCTCTCCAGAATAAATGCACAGCAAAGAACAGAATTCAGTCGAGAACAAATTATCCACTGGGCTTTAAGAGTATCTGGCAACTAAATTCCACTTACATAATAAATTTCAGTTTAGTATGTTTTCTACTTTTTTCATAATCATTTTCAGATAGAACACAAAACTGCAAGCTGTGTAACTAGACCACCTTTTCTTCATTAAACCAATTTCATCAGGCTTACAAAAAATGGATTGACATGGTCAGCATGTTACATGCAAGGTACTTGTGTGCACTGCACACACATCAGCTCTCTGAAACCCAACTTCAAGGAAGGGTTTGAAATTGCTGGATTATTTGAGCTGATGTAGGAGTGAATTAGCATTAAAGTACTGTTATATCATTTATCACTTTTCATTTCAGTTGCTGCTTTTATTCCTATTAAATTGTACCCTACCAGGAGCTGCTTTAAAGGGAAACACCAAACCTGAACCACACACAAGATATACACGTATATATATATATACACCCCCCATTCAAGTCAGTTTAACTGACAGAGGGTCCACAGAACGTGAGACAGATTAAAGGGGCTCCAGTTTCCTATCAGGAAGTCAAGAGCTATAACTCTCACTTTATAAGCTTGCTTATTAGGAGAGCTTCTGAGGATACCACTGAGGGAGGGCCAGCGCTGGAGTCAGCTGCCCCAGATTTTAAAGCTCCCCAGTAAGGAACCAAACCCACTCATGTGAGGAGTTTCACACCTTTTACCATCCCCGAACACACCTTTCTGAAACCCAAAACAACCTTAAGAAACAGGCTGGACAAACATGCCTGTGGAACATCTTGGCACGTGGGAGAGTTGCTCCATCCCTCGGATGAAGGTGCAGCCGTGAGGAAGAGGAGCATTAGCTGGGTTTGTGTGAGCAGGGCTTAGGACCAGATTGGAAGGCAGAAAAAGGGGGACAGGAGCCCCTCCAGGGCAACACAACACCCCGGTAGGTGCTACAGCATCTCCCTCATGCTCACTTTCAGATAAACAAAAAGCTCTCCATTACTTTCACTGACCTTCTAGCCTCTGCATGCTTTGCCTAAAGCAGAAAAGCTGTACACAAGGGAAAAAAGTTTATTTTTAAGACACGTTCAAGACTGACCTTCCACCAAAGATGTCAATAGTGTCACGTTTGCAGCTTTCCTTCTACCAGCAGGAAGATTCAAGCCAATTTTATCCAGTTTTTCCCTTAATGATCTGCCACCATTTTTAGATTTGGCTCTGCAATTAAAGAGAAAAAAATGGCCTTATTTATCTTGGGGGAACACTTCTTTTTAAGATGAGAAATTCCAGTTACTGACATTCAATAGGGTTCTACTGAGGTGAAGATAAAGAACAGGCTCTTTTCAAGTGACCTACTTTTTAAATGCTGTATTACAAACCAGCCGGGATGAAACACAGCAGGTCAAAATCAAAATCTTTCAGACTGAAACCAACAGCTGTAGAACAATCACAAGCCAAATTAAGTGTAAGTAAAAAAGGACATATCAAGTGTCCTTGTAACGATTAATCAAGACTTCGAGATTTAATAAAAACATAATTCCACGGGGAAACAGATTGTGTTGGGAGTAAGACAACTCCATGAGCCGGTTTTGAGACCAAAAAAAAAAAAAAAATCAACTTTAAACAGAGAATGAGAATGGCTGTCAGAGCTGTTAATAGCACTTCCCCAGAGGTAGCAGAAGTGCAAAGAAGTTTTCTTTCCAAAGCCTATTAGGATTCAGTGTCGTTGGGCTGCTTAAGAATCAGTAATTTGCTAAAAGGCTTTCTTAGCTGCTCGTTATGCCGATCTGGCAGCTCACAGTCCCCAGCACAAGGAAGGATGGCAAACAATAGGCTCGGAGGGGCTGGCTGGACGCGGCGGAGCTCAGCCTACCTTCGGAGCACCCCTCCTAGCAGCGAGGCATTGAGACACTCGGGGGGCGAGAGCCGCCTCTGCACCTCCGCCACCGTCACTTTGTACTTGGACGTGGAGCTCAGCAGGGACAGTCTCCCCGGAACGGAGCAGAACACTTCGTTGGGGTTAATCACCACCCCAATTAATCCATCCTTTTGGCAGGGGAGGCTCAGAGCGCTGTTCTTCGTTAGGGAAATGGGACCTGCGAGAGGAGGGGGGAAAGCAGGTATTTTATAAAAGGGAAAAATACACGGGAAGCGGCGACTGAGTTTCCTTTCCTTAAAGGCAACCCAGCAGACAGGATTTCGTTTGACATCAAATGCTCACACGACTGAGCCCCATACCCAGTATCCATCTGCAGCACAGGGACCGAGAGAGGTCCCCACAACTACCCCTGACCAGCCGCGTTTTGCCCCTGCATTCCAAGAGCTGCCAACACAGCTAAGGCGGCTTTCCAAGGCGCACAAACCGCACACCTCTGAAGCGGCAGGATGCAAGTCAGCAAATCCGTGCCCGTGAAAAGCCCGAGCCAAGCACAGGCTCCAAACGCGCATCCTGCAGCTACTGCCAAAAACTCCTGCCGAGCAGGGGCAGGAGAAACCTCCCAGCTCCCGCCGGCCTTCATCCTCCACCTCGCACACGCACATTTAAGAAACCGCCTTTTGGAACTTAATCCCGACAAATTCGTAACAGGCAGGACAAACAGAGCGCGATGCAGCCCAAGGGGGAACCGAAAGTAAAGCGCTGCTCCTTAATAGCGTCAGCCTTAAGGTGAAGAGGGACAACAAAGGCTTGGGAAGGAGCAAAGCACGGATCCAGCTTCTCCATCCCCTGGGAATGTGCCCAGCTCCCCCAGTTGCCCCAGCTGCGTGCTGCTGGCTCAGGGCACCGAGCGAAAGGGTTAAAGGGCTGCGATCGCCCCGCTCCCCGAGGGGGGAGATTTGTCAGCGGAGCATCTGACGGCGAAATTATTCTCCCATGAGCTAAAGGCAGCAATCAGCGCTCTGACACACACGCTTCTGCTTTTCCTCAGCCAGGTATTTGTTTGAAATCTTCAGGAAACTTCCAGTGTTTTTTTTTTTTTCTCTCTAAAGCACAAATTTGTTTAAAAACAAAAGCAGAGGGGAAAAAAACCCCTAAATGACTGGAAATTGAGTCAATACGCCTCCCTCCTTGCTCAAAACCTCAGCTGCAAACCAATTTCGATTAAGATAAAGCCGAGCAGGCTTCTGTCAGTGAAATCATTCCCTTCTCGAGTCTTCCAAACAAGTTGAAGAAAATGGAAAAAAAAAAAACCCGTTTAACAGCAACAACAAAAAACAAAACAAACTCACCAAAACAAAACAAAAAAAACCAAACCACCGTGTCACTTTACACACACACACGTAATTCCAGGGCGGATTAAATTCGGTTCAAGGTCCTGGTTTCGATTAAAGCCACAGCACAAGGGCACAGGAAGGGGACAGCCGGTGTCCCCCGGAGCAGTGTCGCACCCCGGGGTGGCCCTGGGGGTTTGTCCCCACTGCCCCCTTCCCTCGGACAGCGTTGGAAAAATCCAGCGACTGAGAGAGCGAAATAAAAACTCCTCCGCCCTCCCGATCCCAAAGGCTCCGTCTCCATAAAAATAACAGGGCGTCACTTCACCGGTGCGTCATTAAACTTTTAACTATTGACAAGGGAAAGTAGGACTGCGGTGCCACCTTACTGACCTTTTCTAATGACTGTCTGGTCATGCATTAGTAAGTGTTGATCTTCCACGTTCTGCAAAGAGAAAGGCGGAGAAAGTTTCGCACCTTTGAAAAGCTGAGAGGGGGGGAAAAAGCAGGGTGGGGCAGTTTTGGGAAACCCACCGGCTCCCCATTTTAGGGGCCCAAGGGGAGAAAAGGCGGATTTCTCCGCGGGGCTGAGGCACCTCCAGGCGGGATGCGCGGAGGGGGACAGGGAGCGGGGAGCGCCGCGGGGTCCCTTACCTGCACCTCCTCCATCTGGTGGGCCATGTCGTGCAGGCCCAGGTTCTCGGCCAGCGCCGAGGCGTCCAGCCCGTGCCCGTGCGGCAGCAGCAGCTCGGAGCGCCGGTAGGTCTCCCTGCGGCCGCCGGCGGAGCCGCTCTCCAGCGCCGAGAGGTGCGGCACCAGCGCGGGGCGGCCGTGCGGGGCCAGCCCCGCCGGCTCCTGGCCCTGCCGGTTCGGCCAAGCGCTCTGCTGCTGGCTGGGCGGCGGCGGCGGCGGCTGGTGCAGCGGGTTGATGGAGAAGGGGTCGCCGAGGTGCGAGTAGGGGTCGCTGGACTGGGAGTAAGGCAGCGGCTGGTAGGGCGGCGGAAAGTAGGGGGGCTGGAAGTCGGAGGCGCCCGAGTGCGAGAGCGGCGGGGCCGGGCTGTACAGGTGCTGGCTGACGGCGGAGAGGTGCGGCAGCCGCGGGTTCCCGTTGCTGCTCCCATCGTGCCGGTCCTGGAAGGCAGAGCGGCGGGAGAGAACGGGGAGGCCGTCAGAGGGGGAGGTGGGCTCGGGGACGCGGCGAAACGGGGCTGCGGGCGGTGGAACTGGTGGCACCGGGGGAGGAGGGGAGAGAGCCCAGGGGCGCCCGGGAGCCTGCTCTTGGAAGGGCACGCCGCGGGAGAAACCGGCCCCACTCGCAGGGGAGAGACCACAAACCAGTTCTCGCTGCTCTGCTCATCGCAGCTACACCAGACCAACCCCTCTCGCTGGGGCAAGTCACGGGAAGAATCATTAAAATCAGAAGAATTCAAATCAGCGACGCAGCCCCATTTCCGCCGCGCTGCCCTGGCCGGGAGGAGATGCCGGGGCTGCGGCTCCGCCGCCCGTGGAGCGAAAGGCTCCGGGCAGGGCAGACCGGGGGTCCCCGGCACCCCCATCCCTCCCTCGGACCCCCATCCCTCCCCAGCACCCCCCGAGCCGCCCGGGACGGCGCGCCCGGCTCTGCCCGACGGCCGGGGCTGCCTCCAGCCGTCCCAGCGCTGCTTCTCCACCGGTTTCCAGTCTCGGCAGTCAAAGCCGAAATGTCTCCATTGAGCTGATCCAGGGATTTAGCAGCTACTGGCTTCACGGTCATTAAAATAACAGGGCTAGTTAATAAGAGGTGAATGGGGTCCCAGTGGAGCGTGAAGCGGGCGCTGCGGCTGATCTGTAGGAGCCGAGCAGGCGGAGCGGGGCCGGGGGGCACAGGGGACACGGGGGGACACGGCGGGACACGGCCGCCTTCGGAGAGATCAAAACCCGGGAGCACCTCGCGGCAGGAGGGAGCCGCTCCCGAGGAGGAGAAACGTGGGAACCAAAGGCTGGCCCTGGCCGGCTGTACCTGCCCCTCGGCATCGCCCGCCCCGGTCCCAGCGGCGGGCTGGGGGGCTGCGGCTCCGGGAGCAGCCGCTCCCGCACGGCGCTGCCCCACGGGCGAGCTCGGCTCTCCCAGCCGGAGGGGCTTTCAACTCGAAAGAGTCGTTAAAGAAAAAAAAATCAAAAACATTCTGAAAGCTACAACACGCACCTCCAAAGGGGAAAAGAAAAAAAAATGCAAAAAGTAGATGGGGGGTCTTCGGGCAGGGGCAGATGCCGCCCGGCGGGGCTGGACGGGCTGGCCGGGAGGGCTCAGGGGCTCCGCCGGACCCCACGCCGGACCCCCGTGCCCCACGGCCGCGCCCTCCCCGCGCTTCTCACCTCGCAGTCCTCTTCGTACTTGACATTATCTGCTAATTTCCACAACATGGCGTCCAGCGTCCACCCCAGGTGTGCGGTGCCGAAAAACACGAGAGCTCAGCTCCCCCCCACGGGCGGTAAATCCACGTCGGCGCTGGGGCAGAGCGGCGGCCCCCCGGACGGAGCTCAGTTGGCAGGCATGAAGGCGGCGGGCGGACTAACCCTCCGCGCTTATGGTCACTCGGGTTTTTTTGCCCCTGCCCAGACGCCCTTAATGGCAATAGGATTATCCTAACTCCTCCCCAGGGATGGCTCGGGCGCCGCGGCCGCCAGCCACTCAGGAGGGAGCGCGCAGCCCCAAGCCACTCCTTCCGCGCCCGCGGAGGGCTGGGCGGGCCGCGCGGAGCCGGAGCCCCGCTCGGGGGCACGGGGGGCCGCTCCTGCCCCGCGGGGACGGGGGTCGCGCGTGGGCATCGCATCCTCCCGCTCCCGCTGCAGCGGGGCTTCCCCCAGTCCCCCCACGTGTTGCATTTGTGGTTTGGGGGGGTGTGTGGAGGTAACGCTGGGTGTTCCCCGCTCCCCCACGCGTGGAAGGACTTCGCCGAAACCCGCGTGGCGGTGCCCCCGCACGCGGCGGGTGCGGCGGGTTAGGGGCGAAATAAACTCGGAAAAAATCCTCGTAGCAAAAAGCGCGAAAGTCCGAGCGCAGACGGGGCTTCATTTGCATAATTGTCAAGAGTTTGAATTACTGATTACAACTTGTAAGCTACCAATGTTTAAAGTATAATTTACTTAATGATCCGACGAGATTATTGCAGTGGTGTCGAATCCCCGGTGGGTAAAGCAGCCCTGATTCAGCGTCCCCGATCCGGGCTCGGTGAATTGTGCGACTGGTTCCTCGCATCATCCTTTTTTTCCTTCCTTTTTTT
>VWZG01000691.1:1081037-1105760 GCA_013396735.1 Grallaria varia
CTCCCGCAGCTCCCCGGACTCCCCGCAGCCCCCGAAGCTCCCGCAGCCCCCCAGTAGCCGCAGCCCCCCAGGCTCCCCGCAGCCTCCCGCAGCCCCGGGCTGGCAGTGGCCGGAGGGGCTCGGGGCACCCGCACCGCTGGCCCCGGGGGTTCAGGGCCGGGTTGGACGGGCCTCGGAGCAAGCTGGTTTAGCGGGGGGTGTCCCTGCCCCTGGCAGGGGTGGAAGGGGGTGCTCTGCGAGGTCCCTTCCAAGCCAAAGCATGCCGCGGTTCCTCGCCGGTATTGGGGGCTGTGACACTGATCCCCTTCCCGGCTCCCTGCCGCAGGTTCCAGCCCATTTCTGCAGGAAGCAAGAAGCAAGCATGTCCCCACTGAGGCTACTCTTTTCCCCAGCCTATTAATTTGCTTAATAAACACGATTCCAGCTATGTTTTCTCGCCGCTCCTTCCCCCTGGAGGTGGAGGAGCAGAGTCCCCTGGCCGTGGCGTGCCCTGAGCCCGCAGCAGGAGAGGATGTGCCGCAATTCCCGGGCAGAAGCGACGGGCTTTGGCACCAGGAGCTCGGGGGCCCTGGGTCAGGCGCTCCCTGCCATGTGGCAGAGGTTCAGCAGGGATGTGCAGCTGCCTCGGGCTCCTGCAGAGGAGTTTCTCTGGCTGTTGCACACAAGAAGTTTTGCCGAGCTGGATGGTTTGTGGCAGGAGACAGAGACCTGGGAGAGAGAGAATTCCCAGGAGCCTGCCTGCAGCCAGGGCATGGGACAGGGGAGAGGAGGATCCAGTTCCCAGCCTGTCCCTGTCCTTGAGGCAGGGGATGACCACAAATATAGCAGTAGCTGCATTTACTTCAGTCTCCTCATTCATACAACAAAAATTATAAACCCAGTGCTGTTGAGAGATGGATTCTAATCTGCTGGGACCGAGAGAGAAGTGATCCCCAAGCCCCTTCTGCCCTGAGGTACCTCCTCAGGGCTCTGACATTTTGCCTGCACTGATGTGATCATTGCATTCTAAAGAAATGCTCTGAGTTTTTTAATTCCCTCTTTATTTTTTTTTAAGTCCACCAGGAGCAACAGTGCCATAACCTTCATTGCTGTTGCTCTAAAGGCTGTCGTTGCTGGATTGTGTGTAACCAAACTCAGCTCCCTATTGCAGAAAGCAGGCTCTACATACAAAAAAAAATCATAAAACAAAAAAATCAAACCAAACCCCCAAAACCAAAATCAAAACCCCCAAACCAGTCAAAACACCACAATGTTAAATGTAAAATCAGGGTACATAGATTTACTCAGGCTCTTTTCTGAAAGCAAAAAGATAAACAGGTTCTTGGCACAGCAGGCATAATTCATACTTTTAAAATAAAGGTTGGTGGATCATACATTCCTACAGCTAATTGTTTATACTACAATAAAAAAAAGAAACAACCCAGTACCACAAAAAGAAAGAATCCCATAGGTTAAACCAGTTAAAAAGCATTTCAAATACACAGAAATGAGTTGAAAAAAACATTGCTCCGCACAATTCAGGCTGTAGTTAATACAGGTCCTTCAATATGATCTTCCCATTCCTTCTGCCCTTTTAGAAAAAGGAGAGAACGCTGTCACTGAGCTACACCTGCACTGGAAAACCATCTGCCATGAGAGGCTCTCTTCATCCTTCCCTCTGCTCCAGGTACAGGAAGCCTACACAATAGCTGAAATGAGGCACCAGCTTTAAAGAAAAAGGGTGCTGAGGCACAGCGGTGATGGTTTGGGGAAGGTTCCTCTACGGACAGACGTGGGCATCAGGTCCGAAGGGTCTCTGCCATGCCCAGCTTGGAGGGATCCTGCAACCTCTGCACCTTCAGGGAATCCATCAAGTGTGCCAAGTGTGTTTTGTAAAATACCCGCTCCTTCGTGTACACACATAGATATTTACAGACATGCCCAGTTTCAAATCCTAATAGATAAATAATCTAAATGTTTTCCAAGAGTGTTTTGAGCACAATATAAAGCAGGGATGCAAACAGTACCTGTGCAGCAGGGAAGGAACTTTCAGAAAAGTCAGTTGCCTTATTTCTAGTTATCTTTCACTCTTCAGTCATCTTAAAGGGGGGATGAAATCAGTACACTGACCTCGATGTCAGGGAAATGGGTCATGTGAGTTGAAGCTGAGGATTTCCCCTGTAGGCAATTTAAACAACTAAAGAAAACAAATTCAGGTACTCTTATACTTCCATAGTCCAGTTTCTTGAAAACTCCTAATCCCTCTGAATAGCCAATCTCTCCCAGAGTTCTCCGTCAAGCTCAGCAGGACAAAATATGTAACTCCATTAAAAAATAAGGGAAATGTGGCAAAGTGGCACCAGTTCCCTCCTTTGTGGTGTTCCCCATTGCTGGTACACTGATGAGCTGCAGCTCCACTGCTGGGTAAGATGAAGCAGAGCTGTGAGGGGGAAAAGAAATTAACTGCTGGTAAAAATATCATCAGGCAGAACCCTGTACCTAATGCACTCTGCCCATGACAATCATGCTAATGAGGTACCAGTGCAGGGCTCTCAGCATTATGAAATATCAGGGCCCAGCAAACATCTCCAAATTCTTCCAAACCTGCTCCAAGCTGCCTTCTCAAGGACTTGATTTTGGTTACTGCAGCAAACATATGCAGGTGTTGGGTGGTTTGTTAATAAATCTGTTTTTTCCATGCAAAATTATTTGCAAAACTTCATGCAGCGCTACTGCTGCAAAGGCACAAAGGAGAGAACTCTGAGGTGAGAGAATTCACACTACTTAGAAACCTTTTATTCGTGTTTGCCTAATGGTGTGCAGGTATGACTGCAGAACACGGACCTGGGATGTCCAGGGGATTGTTCTTGTATTAAAACATTTCAGTTCAAATCGGAATTCAGGCAGCATTTCAGGCATTTTCCTTTCTGGACTTCCAACTTTCTCTCGGCCATCCCTTTCCCCCCTGCCTGCCCACGGGCCCCCGTGCTCCAGGATCTCCCATCACTGCTGCTGTTCCCAGAGTTTTGTGCAGGAGCACCACTGGGATGGGGCAGCTCTGCCTCTCCACATCCCTTGGGCTTTCTTTCTCCATGCTACATTTCTGCCCATTAGAGAAATGTGAAGAGCCCAGTCCACTCCAGAGAAGTTTAAGTGCTATAACAAAGGTATTTGCTGGTTTTCCAACCTCTGACATAGTTGTTTCTCAAAAGCGCCAAGAGTTTCCATCCCATGGGATTTTGGAGCCACAGTCCAGACACCACCAGGCAACACAGCACAAACAGCCCTAAATCTCCTCCTCCTCCAAAAATCCATCACTGGAAAGCACAAAGTCAATATAAATTCACTCTACCAATGCCAATGTACTAAAAATGAAGCTGATGTTAACTTGCAGCAATTTTATGCTGCATAAGGTGCCTTTTGCCCACACCATTGCTGCTTGACCTGGTCCATCATCCCATCACCAAAACCCATTCACAAAAACTCCAAAGCTGATGCAAACCACGTACTTTGACTGACTCAGCAGCAAGGCAGCCCCAGGTTCACACCTAATCCAGATCAAATTTGTCCTGTTAGATGGCTTGGGCATTAATGAGGAGCCAGAGGCTGAGGGAAGCCTTGGAGGGGACGTGAGAAGAGCTGCTCTCTCCCTCTGGGCCACAGGGAGGTTTTGCTTTGGGGACCCACGGGGCAAGGGTCTGCCAAGGACCACGAGGGAACCTGAAGGGCAGGGAAGGCAGTTTTCACAAGTGAGAGCTGAATCAGTGCAAGACCGACGGTGCCTTTGAAAGGCAGCCCTGATGCTGCGGGGAGAGGAACGAGGTCACCACTTCCTCGTGCTCGGCTGCATTAGAATTGAAAACAATCACAACAGCGCAACAAAACCAGCTCAGCCCAACAGATGCAAATCCAGCGGCAGACACGGGGCTCAAACCAGGTCAAGCTGCACCCATGCAAACGAGGGGTTAGCCCAGAGCACGGCGAGGTGTCCGCGCCGAGGGTGGGGGGTGTGTGCTGCTGGGCTGCCAGGGCGCCCGGAACGCGCGTGGCACCGTCACTCAGCCTGGCACGGGGCACCGTGCGGGCGCCACATCCCCTCGCTGGGGCATCTCTGCTCTCCTTGCAGGCTCTGCCCCTGCAGCTCCCCAGCAGGGCTGCAGAGACTCGGCAGCCCCAGGGGAGACCTGCCAGCAGAGCCAGCCCCATAAAGCAAACTCAGAATACACCAGCTAAAGTGCCCTTCTGTCAGCGGAGCTTATCCCGCCGCGGCCCTGCCAAAGGAACCCTCGCTGGCGTTTCAGCGAGGCTGTGAATCTGGGGTAGCAGATGTGGCTGGGAGCTGCTCGGAGCAACAGCACTGCAAACAGCACAGATCTCTCCACCAGTTCAAGTTCGTTCCCAGTTTCCAAGGCACGATGCTGTTCCCTGGTGGGGCGGGTGTCACCTGCTCTTTTCCAGCCGCCACAGAGGCCAGCGAAATAGGGCCAGTGAGTCAGGGTCCTGCAGAAGCCCCAGTGCCCCAGGAATGCCAGGCTCCTTGTCCATGCCCAGGGCACCAGTTGTCACTTGTGCCTGTGGCTTGTTCCAGCAAAGCAAGCCAAACCTCATCAAGCCCACAGTGCCTTCTGGAGTCCAAACATGGCCCTGCTTAATAACAGAGGTGTGTGGATAGTCAGAGAGAGGCTTCCCAATGAACGGGAGGGAAGGATGAGTTCACACTTCTGCTGCCACAGCCCAGTGGTGGCTTCCTAAGACAGTGGGAAGAAGAGTCTCACTTTGCCCATGTGAAACTCTGCACTAACCGGGGAGGGGAAGGCTCCGAGCACTCACTTTTTAAACTCCTGAGCTCTCCATCCTTACAAATCATTCCTCAGCTTCTCAGGAGAGTGTGCTGTGCCCATGAGGCTGGTCAGTAGTGAGGATCATGTCTGCACACAAGCATGGGAGAATTTACATCTTCATCCGTCCCAGACTGCGCATCTGCCACGCTCGGCTTGTCTCCACCAGCTCTGCACTACCTACACACGTAGGCAATGCGCTGTCCCAAAAGTTTGGGCATGTGGCATTTCCTTGTTTATCGTGGGGAAGCAGGAAACACGGAAATGTAAAGCATATCTACAAGCTGCAAACACCTCCAGCTCACCCTGCCCCTGCCCCAAGCTGGCCAGATGTGAGCTGGGAGCTCCTGGAGCCCCGGCAGCGCCTGAGACACCAGTTCCCTCTGGGAGCAGGCAGAGCCATGGCTGGCGGGCTCCCAGCCCTGCTGACACACCGAGCCAGCTCAGGGCAGGCACAGGGAAAGCTCTGCAATCTGCAGACATACCCAAAGGGTCCTGCTCAGCACAGGAAGGCCACAAGGACAAAGGGGGGATGCTGACTCTGCCCAGCCTGGGCTGTGACCACAGCCTCCTCTCGTCCCTGGGACATGGAAAATCCCTGGGCAGAGGCTGAGGGCTGGATGGCCCTGTTTGAGCTCTGCAAGTGGGTTATGCCACAAGGCTCCCCACGCACACACCTCGCTGGCGGGACCCGACCTTAAGGCTCCAGTCTCAGGACAGTCTCCCCGAACCATGCAATTGATGCTCCTTGTAATTTTACCTGAGCTGGTGCCATTGCAAATGCCATTCTTATCTCCCTAAGTACAGATCCTCTCTTGAGTCCTTAACAATGTCATACAGCAATTTGTTACATAAGCTCATTAAGTTTTTTAATGTATCTATGTTAATAGGCACATAAATATGGAAATCTTAATTTCAAACCTGTTTCTGAGAGCATCAGCTGGGAAACTAGTCTGAGAAAAAGCAAACATGACCTAGGAATACTCAGGGACTTTTTCAGGGTTTAGGTATCTTTAGTGAATGACTGTCAGGAGTTGTGTTCCTCATTGACCATCTGCAGGCCTTTCAAAGCACATTCTCGACAGAGAACCTTCAGTTAATTTGCTCTGCTCTTCCTACCCTTAGCTATGCTACAGTGACAGGATACTTTTATTTGTATTATTTTTTTTTCTCTAATTGCAGGTGGATGATTACCACAAATAAAGGGACTGGTTCTCCAAAGGAACTACCAACATTGACTGCATCCCAGATACAGTGAACACCTGTAAATAGCAAAATGCATTTTAAAAGGGTTCAGCTGTGTTTTATCTGTGTTCATTTTCAGCATCATTTGTAATAGTAAACACTTTTCCTATTCTGTTTTGTCTGCATTTTTTCTATGTATTTTCTATGCTTCTTCGGGCGTGTTCATGTTTGGTTTGACCCCTTTAATTCAGTGGTTTAACACGGGAGAACAATTACGCACCTCACGATTCTTCCTGGACAGGATCCCGAAAGGAAAGGAGCTCTCGGTCCAGACCCTCCTGCTCTGGTCCCTCCATGGAGGAGCTGTGGGAGCAGCTGCACACGCTGCCCTCATCCTATAGGCACGTGAGATACGCTTGTACTGCTGTCGGTACATCCCCACAACACTCGGTGCCTGCAGATGGGAGGTCACACGAAATGACAGTGCGATGAAGTTTGCTGCTCCATATTAATCCTCCGTGTAAGGCTGGGCTGCCAGAAGATGCCAAGGCCAGTCTGAAGGCATCATCTGGGCACCAGATGAGCCATTCCGTGCCCGCACTGAAGCCAATGGGTTCAATTGTATGATATTTTGTAAGGGGTGGATTGGCTGGGGGAGTGGAGGGGTGAAGTGAATGCTGGGGCAGGTGGATGTCACCCCATGTGCTCCATCTCAGCAGGCCAGACGTGTCCTTGTGGTCCTGATGCTCTCCAGGTGCTGATGCTCCAGCGGTGTCCGGAGTCGCTTGCAGAGCCCTTGGGCTGCTCTTTTGTGGGTGTCTGCACCAGCACAGCTCACCAGTGGCAAAAACACAGGGCGAGGGTCTCTCTTCCTCCTTCTTTTGAGCTCCCAGCAGCAGGATCCAGCTCCTGGCACTTCCTGGATCCCCCCATGGATTGCTTCTGCTGTGTGAATTTTCTGCTGGATTAGAGAGCTGAAGTGGTCCCCAAAGGATTCCCACTGGGAGCAGCCACCAGCGGGGAGCTCCAGCCTTTGAGCCTCCTTATTCCAGCAGCAGTTTCTGTGCTGCTTCTCCCTGTCAGCCAGCCAGGACTTTACAATGCACTTCCCTCTCCCATCACCTTCCTCAGACAGTGGCAGGGGCCATTCCCAGGAACTGTGTTTGTGCAAACCCTTCCTCCTGGCATGGCAGGGGCTGCAGGCAGTGCCCCTGGAGCCCAGCAGCCTCTGCATCCCACTGCCCGGCCTTCCCGGGAAAATGCCAAGTGCTCTGCAGACCCTGCCCCCGCAGGTGGCATCCTGTGCCATTGACATTGATTGTGAAATATTGCCGGTTGTTAATTAGGCAAGAGTGATCGATGGGAAGGGCATTTCCTGGCTCTTAACTGGAGACTCCTGACCTCGAGGTCACCCTCAGTCACCCAGGAATTACTAAAGCATGGAAGAGGAAGAGAGAAACAGTCCAAGAAGAGCAAAACCCTCACCCTTTTCAGGTGATGGGTGCCCAGCAGGGATGGCAGATATCTGTGCTCAGCCCTGGCTCAGGGCTGCTCAGGTCTCTGCCCCTCTCTTCCAGTTATCCCTATTTCCCAATTAATCTCTCTGGACATGACGAAATAGGACATTAAATATTCAAGGATTATATTTTTATATATATATATATAGCTAAAAGGTGAAGCTGCAATTAGCAATAAGCTGGGCTCCTGCTGTGCCTGGGCATATGGATCTCTCCACACCTGCTCCTCTGGTCTAAAATCGGGACCTTTCTCCCCCTTCACCCCAGTGCTGGCTCTGCTCTCCTTACAGGTGGCTGCATTTCAGCACAGTGGCTTCTCGGGGTTAATTAAACTGCAGTGAATTACTGCATTTCCCGAGGGGGGACCATGTGAAACACACTCCTGGTGTTTCCACAGAGAGGCACCTCTGGATAGAGAGAACCAGCGGCACATGAACCTCTGCAGCCTGGCCCTGGGCCACGTCTGAAGGACAAGGAGCAGCCAAAATTAACACCCCCATGCCCTACATCTCCACACAGGATCTGACAAATGAACACCACTCTAAATACAAGCAAAGGAGAGCCAGAAGGGAGCAAAGAACCAGACAAACAGATATGGGGCAGGACCCCCCTCTTTTCCTTGTGGGGAGGATGCTGGTGCTGGATTCATACCTGAGTCAGCAGCTCATAAAACAGCAAAGGGCCAGAAGCCTGACACTGCAGCTGACTCTCCCTCCCTCCTCTCAGTCATAGAATTATAGGATGGTTTGGGTTGGAAGTGACCTTAAAGTTCAGCTCATGCCACCCCTTGCTATGGGAAGGGATGCCTTCCACCAGACCAGGTTGCTCAGTGGGCCTCCCACCCTGGCTTTGAACACTGCCAGGGATATATATTTATATATATATGTATATATATCCTGCATATATTTATTTTCTAGGCAAAACTACTTATGGTTGTACCTTGGTATATGCAGACAGTAAAAAATGAAAGAAATAAGAAAAGTTGATAAGAAGGTGTGTCATTGTTAAAGGCAGAGCTGCTGCAGCTTTTGCTCACCTGTGTCCAGAAACATTCCCCAGCTCCTGAGGATCTCCAGGGGGGATGGCTCCGAGATGTCCTCAGACTAGTTGGAGTAAGTTGTCACACACAGGCTATTAAGGGCTAGAGAAGATGTTTTAAATGCACATTCTTAACCTAAAGTAGCTTTCATGGCCAGATTAGCTTTTGGCTAAAGAAACAGTGGGAAAATTATAATACAGAGGAAATGTCAGGTGCAGAGCTTTGAACACTCAGACTTTTTGGGGAAAAATTAGCTAAAAGCTCAGCCCAAAGTCTGTTTGCAGACTGTTTTTATTGCCCTGTCCTCGGCATATCTGCAGATAGGCAAGGATTGGTGCACCTTGTGAGAAGCTCCAGGTGCAGCTGGGCAGCACAGAAACTCCATCCTCAGCAGCCTTGGTGAGAAGATGACAGTAGCCAAAAATAATATTGAAAAACGAACCCCTTCAAGCAAATAGATTTTTTTTTTTAACAATGGTATTTCCTATTCCTTTCAGCCCGAGGGATGCTGTGAACATCCCTGTTTAATACTCACCATATCCAAATGATCTGTCAGCTCCTCTCACCTGGATGCAGGTGAGTCAGGGTGTTCCCTCTCCTTTCCTGTCCAGCTTTGTCTCCCATTCCCAGAAAAAGCAGGTAAATCCTGTTATCCTGTCTGGGGAACCCTGATTATTTCCTGTGAATGTTCAAGCCAATCATTGTATGTTGGCCCCACAAGTGCTAGAATATGAATGGCTTTTCTGGAACATTTCTCAGGGATCAAAATTCACTCATTCCCCCCCCCCAGTGATATCATTCCCTTTGGGTGGGTGTGTTAAACCAGCAGCACCAGTGGGAGAATGAAAGGACCTGTTCTCCTCCCCAGCAAGGAGGTTTTCCCATTCTTCATGAGGAGCATAAAGCCCGTGAAACTTATTAGGAATCACACAAAGCAGGATTTATACGCAGCCCAGATTGATGAGCTATTTTATGCTACCTTTTAAAAAATCACAAAGCAATCCACACCCAGCACAAATCAGGGGAATAAAGGCTTTTAACAGACAGTTGCTGCCTGGGAATTCTTTAAAAAATATTCCATCCTGTCTCTGCAAAAGGTTGGTGAGGAATTTACAAACGTCCTAATCCCCCTAATCCTTTAAAATGCTGAGCTGTGATCGCACATGCTGTTTTGTGATTATGTGTCTTCAAGGGCTTGTTTAGATACTTATTTAAGAGACACCAACTCACTTTTGTCACAGAAAGCCAAAATGGCTTGCTATGTTTTCATTGCACATTCTTGTGAGAAGAAACACCAGCGTTGCTGGGAAAGGTGAGCCATCCCCATCCCGAGCCCCTGCCACAGCTTTTGGGGACAACCAGCAGCTCTTGCCCACAGAGGAGGCCCTGGAGCTCAAGTTGGCAGAATGCTCCTCTCCTTCCTCTCTGCCTCAGCTGCTTCTCCTTTGCAAGTGGTTCTCACCTCAGTTTTTAAAACATTTTAGGACCAAAATAGAAAAAGCTCCAGAAAAGGCACAGCTTGTTATTATATTGGTGGTGCCTTTAGCAAGCACTTAATGGGGACTATGGCTGTTTTCAGCTGCGTGTGATATTTCTGTGTGCACAGATAACCAGGGCAGAGCCGGCTCTTCACTGCTCATATGTGTTTAATTAGAGCTGCATTTTTAATCCTTTTAATTTGTATCTCTTTCTTAATAACCTCAGCTTGGCAAAGGTTGAAAAGGAGTAAGTTTCATTTGAATATTGGGTAAAACTTGGTAGGAGCTGAGCAGATTGCTTAGCAAAAAGGTTACAGCATGTTCTTTAAAGACTCTGGGTAACAGTTGTAGGTAGCTAAGCCCAGGTTTGCATCCTTTGAAAATCATCTCAGGGAAGCTTAATAAAAATGCTCTGGAGCTCAGTATATCATCCAAGGTTTGGGAAGCTTAAATGTATCACATGGGGTGTTATTTGCCTGTAATCTCAGGGCAAGGAAGATCACAGCAACATCGATTAGTTTTTGCAGCACAGCTCTGAGATCTTAATGCAATCGTGTTATAAATTCATACTTAACTTCTGCCCAAAAGGAGAAAAAGCCATTGCAGACTATTGCAATACCTGCTGATGAAAGGAAATGTGCTCAGAGGTTAAAGATCCTACAGGAATGCTCCAAGCTGAATTAGTGAAAACGGTTTTGATAATCTCTAAATCTTGAACCCAGATCTAGCAAGGAGGAATGAACCCATTTCACAAGCACTTGCTGCTTTGTTTCAGATAAATCTGAAATTTCATTTCAGTGAAAAAAAGGCTGTCATTAAGTACAGGGTAACTTGAAAAGAAGAACAGATAAAATCAGCAACTTTCAGCTGTAAATACCATCATGAATTTTACCCAACACGCTGGTGGATGGACCTCCTCTCCTGCCAGTGGAATGGAAGACTGACCAGATTCCTCACTCAGGTGGCTTCTGGTTTAGAAGAGACAAGGCAAAGAGATCATGTAAAAACACAGGGACTTTCAGAGTGACAATTTTTCTGTGCCATCAAAATCTAACATTTTTCATGACAAATGACCATGCTGGGGAAATGTCTGTGCCCTTCAGACAAACACAGTGCAGGTATCTGCTGGGTTTGGGGTACCTGACTAACAGGGAACAGCTCTCAGCATGTTCAGTTTTGGTGAGCCCCAGACACCTTCCAGTGGATCTAAGGGATCACCACATAGCGAATAAAAGTTTATTTTTCTTTATCATGCACAGGTTGTCTGGAAATGGCCCATGAACGCCTGAGCTGCTGTAGCTGCCTGGGAGCAGCAGTATAGATTAAAAAAAGGCCAAGTGTAAAAGCAAAGGCTTAATTTATGCTTTGGCAAAACACATCATCCTTATCCTCAGGACAACTATCACACATGCAGCAGCAACACAAGCTCACAAATAACCTCGTTTTTCATTTCTGAAGATGTAAGAAAAGAGCCCAGGTCACAAACAACGCTCAGCCCAAGTCACTGCACCAAAACTGCTCACCTCTGCTTCACTTTTGATCTGATTCAATAGGAATTCTTGTTGCAGATGCAGGAGGCTCAGCGTTCCTTTCAGACAGCATTCCTTCCCCTACGAGAGCCCATGCCTACACTTTAATTCAATATATAGACATGTCTCTGCATGAAACTTGTTGCAGCTGTTGCATATCTGCATGAAGTGATCTTCCACAGTCGTGTGAGCAGCGTGTCTGCACTGCTTTGATTCTCTCTGACTCCTCCAATTTCGCCTCGGATTGTTGTGGCCACGTAGCACTGGGAGGTTTTGAAATCAATAATCGTTGCTCTGGTCAAACTTCTTGCTCAACATTGCTCTATGCCTGTGCTGTCCGTGTTTGATGGGACGTTTCATGCTGGGTATTATATGATACTTCCCAGAAGGCATCAGAGTTCTCAGAAAAACTTATATAGTTTTCATAATTCCTTTTGTCATCCCATCACTCAGTTGTTTTCGTACGGGCCATTTTCTGACATTGCTGGAAAACAAGGATAATCCCAGGGATCTTGGCACGGCACCGTCCCGGCGAAGCACGCGGAGCTCCCACGGCAGGAGGGCCCCAGGCTCTGAGGACAGGGGCATTTGGGGCTGCTGGTACTGGCAAACACTCTGCGTCCACCCCGCCAGGAAAACGTTCCCTCGTGTGACACTGGGAGTTCAGCTCT
Source organism: Grallaria varia (assembly GCA_013396735.1). Taxonomy (NCBI): domain Eukaryota; kingdom Metazoa; phylum Chordata; class Aves; order Passeriformes; family Formicariidae; genus Grallaria; species Grallaria varia. Next base: position 1,093,274 of record VWZG01000691.1, read on the forward strand.
CGAGGAGAACTTTAGTCAAGGAGGTGGATTTTTACCTAAGATGTTGTCCTACAACATGGGCAGGGACTGGGCTAAGGAATATTCTTCCTTAGGAGTTATCAGGTGCCACGATCCCATCTGATGTCCTCGTGTTGGGGTACGCAATAAGGTCTGACAGGCACAGCACCCTCACAACGACACCACTGCACGTGCAGGGGGCTCCGAGGTGTATCCTGCCTTTCCAAGGACAGGTGGTGAGAGTGTGTTTGATCCTTCTGGATGGAAACAGCAACGGATTTCGTTATCCTGTTGTTTGGCAGGGGGGCAGTTATCATCCCCAGCATGGTGGTGCCGACCATTGTATTCCCGAGAGAAGCATCCAGAGCAAAGGATGCTCTCCAAAGCCAAAGCATGGGCTGCTCTCCAGCCCCCCAGATCTGTCTGTGTCCCTTCTGCTCGTCACCTTTTCCACTGCGCTTCCAAAATGCTGCAGCTGCCCACCCTTGTTAGGGATGCAAACCCTCTGAATGTCTCCCTGCCTTGAGTTCCTTTCCCAGCAATGTCATTTAGACTGGCAGTCAGGCCAACATCATCAGGTGCCCCTCAGTCAGGGCATGATGGCACCCGTGGGGACAGAAACTGGAGAGGATGACATCAGTCAACTTAGCCAGCCAGTAGTGCTAAAACACTGTATTTTCTTTGGTTCTTAGTTACTTTTTAAAAGTACCTCTGTGCTGAGTGCTGGAATCTCTCACAGACACTGCACAGCTTCTCCAGGTAACAGCAAATTCCTCAAACTTCCCAAAGTTTGAGCTGTTGGACCTTTACCAGAGCAGAGCCACTGGCAGTGCAGAGCAGGGCTGGCACTCGGCTCCAGTGGGCAAAGCAGGGAAGGATCTGGGAGGGCTCCTCATCTCCAAGAGCTCCACACGCTCCCACTTTACTAATAAATCCTCCAGAGAACACGGAGAACACTGAAATACTTGAGGGTTCACACCAAGCACAGCTCCCAAACCTTTTGTTTGAGTGGACACCAAACAACCCCAAGCGCTGGGCACGGAAGCGAATCCCCAGCGAGTGGCAGAGGTGTGAGCAGTCCCCCAAAACACAAGGGGCTTTCCCAGGGACGTGACTGTCCCCAGCACGGTGCCACCGCTTAGCGAAGGGCCCTGTGCTGGCACCTTGAACGCCAAGAGAGGGCTGAAGCCAAATTCACCGGCCTGTTGTACCACACGTGGGCAACACAGAGCAACCCGACAGGAGCAGACCAAGCGCCGATTCCCCACCGCCTGAAACGCTCTGAAACCTGCTCCCATGCCAAGAGCTTTAGCTGGATGCCAACCCAACGTCAGATCATTGTGCCATCTCCTCCAAAAATCCTTCTGTGCCTTTGATATGTTAATCCTGCGTAAGGCAAATTCTCCCATTAGAATATAGTCCATTCTGGTCTGCATTATCCAGTTCAAAGTTAAATTAAAAATCCCAACCTGTGTGAATGTTGCAATCACGTTATGAAATCTGTAAATCTATTTTTAATGTCTTAATGCTGCTCTAGCTGAACAAGGCAAAGAGGCTGCTGCATGGCATTTGCTTTACACTTTTTGAGATTCTCATGCACTAGTTAAATATTCACTCTGCAGCGTTTGCATTTCCAGTACTGCAGGACCCTAAAATAGAAGACAAGTTTTTCTTTCCCTCTTTTGCTTTTAAAATTCCAGCTATGGGTAACTTGACTCAGAGATCTCTCCAAATCAAACGTGGAGCACTAAACACTGCAAGGAGAAAATGTTTCAGTGTAATACAGATGCCAGAAAACAGGATTTAAATCCCAAGCATGCAGCTATTTGCAGTGTTTTTATGGGGTTATGGAACCAAATATTTGATATCATTTCAAATTTAAGATATATTACATGTCAATTCTCTGAGTAGCTTGTTTTTATTATGAAAATATTTGAACATCACTGGAACAACTTGAGCAACGGACCCAACTCAACTGTCCCAAATCAACCTCTTACAGAACATTACTTGGAGTAGTTTGTGCTTTTCCTTCTGCCCTGGGATGGACACAAGCTCTGAAGGACTGGCAACAAAACCTCTATTTTCTGACCAACCCGCTTTGAAAAATCAGTGCATTAAGCAAATAAATTGTGCTGTCTTCACTTGAGAGTCCTCCTATGAAAAGTTGGGCACTGCAGTCCAGTTCTTTATCCCAATTAGTATTCCCCCACTCATAATTAGGATGCAAACAACATATGTATGAAAACAACTGAGAAATAAGGAAAGGGCAACAGAAACAACAGATTTATGGCAGATATTCCAGGGCAGACAACCCAGCAAACCTGTCACAGACACACCGGACCCTGCGAGATGCTGCAGCAGCATCACCTCCCTGGCACACAGACAGGGCATCCGGGCATGTCGCTGGGCCCCGTTCGCCTCCTTGCCTTCCCCTGTCCCCTGCTGCCCCTCCCTGTCCCCCCCTTGCCTTCCCCTGTCCCCTGCTGCCCCTCCCTGTCCCCCCCTTGCCTTCCCCTGTCCCTTCCTTGTCCCTCCCTGTTCCCTGCTGCCCCTCCCTGTCCCCCCCTTGCCTTCCCCTGTCCCTTCCTTGTCCCTCCCTGTCCCCTGCTGTCCCCCCCTTGTCCCTTCCTGTCCCCCCAGCCCGGGGCGCTCCGGGCGGGCCGTGTCCGTGCTGCTGCCGCCACCTCCTGGCCACCATCGGGAAGTGCAACCCGGCTCAAAATCCCTAAAATAAATGAAAATTAAATTAAAAAGAAAAAAGCCTGAAATAAGACTGAGCGCAGGCAAGCGCCCCGCCCTGCGGCGGCTCCAGCCCAGCCGCGCATCTCACAGTCCCCGGGATGAATCCAGAGGTGACTCCTCATTCCCGGACAGGTAATTGAGGGGTGTGCGTGACACCGAATCGGCCCCCACTGGGTCGCATTCCAGCTCTTTTCGCGCAGGGCTGGCTGTGCCCCCGGAGCCTCGGCAGCGCCCCGGACTTGTTTAATGATTCCGAAAAGAATGGGAACATGCAAACCAAACGAGCTCGGAGTAGCTCGAATCTCACTGGGCAATAAATGGCTGCAGGTTCGGGGATCCGAGCAGCGCAGCCCGCCCGCCGCCGACCGCAATTCAAATGCAGCAGACGCCGCTTCGCGGCGTTAAACAGGGGCGCTTGGTCAAATATTAGGAAAGACAAGGGAAAAAACGCGCCTGGAGAAACAAATCCTGCTGGGCTGGAGGAGCTCCAGGGACTAACTAATGCGGGGTTCTGTTCTAGGAGTCGGCAGCGCCAAATACGCGAGGAAGGTGCGAGGCACAGACACCTCATCATCTCACCGGCACCGCAGGGACGGGAATAACGAAGGTCAACACAGTAAATGCAATACATGTCAAAGGACCGGCGAGCCGCAAGTGAGAGATTAGAGCTCAACTTCATCAGCTCCGACAGCCACTGCAGTCATAAGGACTGAGCTTTCAGTTTTGCCAACATAATTCCTTGGTGCCACGGAGATCCCAGCAGGGATGAGGAGAGCAGCTCCAAAGGGCAGCTGTTCGGGGCTCCCTAAAAATCGCAGTTAAGCGCCGGAGAAACGCCACGTTGCCAGAGCGCGGGGCCGGCCGGGCAGCGGGGGCCGTGGGAGCTGGGACGGGGAACCCACGCGGGGAGCGCAGCACGGGCAGGGGCCGGGCAGGGACCGCGGGCAGGGACCGGGCAGGGACCGCGGGCAGGGACCGGGCAGGGACCGGGCAGGGACCGGGCAGGGGCCGGGCAGGGGCCGGGCAGCGGGGGCCGTGGGAGCTGGGACGGGGAACGGAGCACGGGCAGGGACCGGGCAGGGACCGGGCAGGGACCGGGCAGGGACCGGGCAGCGCTAATAATCATTCCCATTCATAAGCAGAAAGGAGTCAAGTATTCCCACCCCTCCACCCCGCCATTTACAAAGTATCTGACCTAATTATGACTATCCCTGTTGTGTAAATTCAGCACTTTGTCAGTCTGAATAAATGTACATTAGCCTTAACATGAGCGAAACAAGTTTAAACAATGAAGGCAGCTTTGTAAAGCTCCCTCGCTTTTTAACTTATTTGACACCACACTAAAGAGCCCATTTAGACTAAAGAGTTCAGCACATTTTGGGACCCATTAAATGCCCAGGTTGAGACTAGATGTTCGCTCTTTCTTTTTTTAATTTGTCCTACCCAGTTGCTAAAGTCAGCATAATTGAGCAACGAGCTGCTTTGCATTTCTTTAGCTTTGTAGGCAAGTTGCAGAAAGCTACACCCATCCTGTCCAGCACTGCCCTTCCAAGGCAGGGCAAAAAACCCCCACTTATCACTGAGACTAAGTCAGTCCTCAGAATTACATTGAATTAAAAAATTTACTTTTAATTAAAGAAGAGTGGAAACTCATGGCATAAAAATGTGACATTCATGACTGTTAGGAAAACACTGTCAAATTGTTTCTATTTTACGCTTACAACTTAGTTATTTGCAGAGTCAAACCAGCTTTTCAGAGAATCATGAAGGCTGGAAAAGGCCTCCAAGATCAAGTCCAACCTGTGCCCGATGGCCAGCCTGTCCCCCAGCTCAGGGCATTCAGTGCCACATCCAGTCATTCTTTGGACACCTCCAGGGACTCCAAACCTCCCCGGGCAGAAGGGGCTCTTCTTCACCAATGAGTCCTTAATTTTTGAGAAAACCTCTTAGGGCTGTCCCAAATACTACACAAAGGTGGAGTTCTGCTGGGTATGTTACAAAGAGCTGGTAGGGAAACATTTTAAAAAGAGAATTTCGTTTTACCCAATGCCATAATGAAACCAGTTCTTCCCCAAACGAGATGTGTGGTCAATCTGCAAATTGAATTCTGTCACTGACCTGTAAGAGATGCTTTAATGCACATGAAGTCAAACGTTTGACAGAACCACAGCTACAGCACTGTCAGCAGCACCTCCACAGGAACTGGGCAGTTGGATGGATGCTTAGTTTAAAATCCTGGTTTCTAGGCAGAATTGCAGATGGATTAGGATTTCATCCCTCTTACTCATTTTGAAGGCTGGTAAAGTTTGAAACCCAGAAAAGAAACCCCAACTCAATTATAATTTCTAGCTGTCAGGAAGGAATTCTATCAGCTCCATCCTCCAGAAGGAAATCCACGCTGTCTAGCAGTAATCAGTTCCATTTGTGATCCTCCCAACAAAACACTTTTTGTCTGTGATCTGTATTCAGCTTAGGACTCACTGACTTCAGACCCTCTGTGGATTGTAATGTCTAAACAGCCCTTTTATTTTTAAATGCAACAACTAAGAAACTATTTGGCAGGGTCATCACAGTTCTGAATCTGGAGCAAAATATACCAACTGCAACTGGCGTCTGGGCTGCAAAGCAAGGCAGGGCACTCACAGACAACTGTGTTCCTTCAGTTTAGCCAAGAATAGGACATTAATAAGACATATTTTAATCTAACAAGCATCATGTTTTAAAGGGAACTTTCAGCTATTTTTTTTTTGTGTCAATTTGACTGGCATGTGATGATCTCATGGTGTGGAAGCTGGAGACCAAACAGGCTGTCTTAGCAAACCACGTGCATTTTCCCACTGCACAACTCTCAAACTTCAGTCCCGTTAACAGAGAAGACAGTTCTATGATTGCTCCTAAAAAACAAACCATGGGAAATAAAATTTTACATATTACACAATGAAGTCTGACCCTTGAAGCTTACAATTCACTCACTACAGGGTTTTATCAGCAGGATGCTTTTCCTCTGGTTTTAGTCTGATTTTCTGGAGATTCAGGGCTGCTACACCCTCCCTTGTGCCAGCAACATTATAAAACATGCTTTCATTTCAACTATGATTCACAGAGATATAAAGCCCTTTTGAAGACAAGCTACTTTCTGAGGTCTTGTGGAAAAAGATGGCTGGAGAGGCAGCAAACCACCCCAAAACCCACCTGTCAGCTCCAGGAGAGGAGGTGTACAAGGATCCCTGTTCTCCACGGAGACAAAATGCACCTCTGGATCCCTTCATGGCACAGGGGAGCACGGGGAGGTGTCACCTGCAGCAGGACACCACAGCTGCTCCACAGAGCCTGAGCCTGAAGATGCTGGTAGAGGTTCTCTGGGACAAGGGGAAGGAGTAGTTTTTGGATATCCCATGAAAGAGCACAAAACATCCCACCTGATTTGGCATGAGCAGGGAACGAAGCTGCAGCTCTGAACACTGACAGGGGGTGTGGATGTGGGAACACCCTCAGGGTTTTGGCTTCAGGGGCACTGATACCCAAAGCACTGAGCCTCTGCAATTGTGCAGCCAGCCAGGCAGATCCCAGGATTGTGGCTCAGCATCCACAGCTTTCCAGCCCCTTTCCACTCCTGGGTTTCACGACCACCATTTGATCTTCCAGCTGAGCGAAGGAAGTTGCTGAATTTCAGTCCCATTCCCAGTGGGCAGGTTCCACATCACAAAAACATCCTCTTATACAACTGATATGAATTTGGATCCCTTTTTAAGCTCTTCAGAAGAGCGGCCAAGGCCTGAACATCACGGAAACAAAAGTAACTGTTCTGTGAATTCCCCAGAGCAGACACATGGATGCAATGCTGTGGGACACTTGTGGGGCATCTCAAAAAAAACACAGGTTTCAGATTCGAAGACTTCTGCAGTTTTCAACTTTCACCAACATTCAAATTCACCTACATTAAAAGAAAATTAAATCACCCTCCCCAACAAAAAGCAAACCACAACAAAGCAAACATCCTCCAGCAAACTATTCTCTTGAATCCATTAAAACTTGCCAAGTCAACGTTCCAGTCCCAGCCAGCAGTACAAGTGTCAGTTTGGGCTCCTCTGCTTTACACTGACAACAGCCAGTTGTGGCCAGGAATTGCATCACATGCCAGCAATACATCACATTCTTTCCCTGCTGGATTTCTGCAAAGGGAAGGAAAAGCCCTCAGCAGTCACTACAACACATCTAGAAATGTTTTCAGAACTTCAAGAGGGTGGAATATCAAACATAACCCTAATACAGCAACACAGCACAAATTACTGAACCCAAGGGGATAGGAAGAATCTGTACATTAACCAAAAGTCATGAACTTATTTTAATAGCTGAGCAGATAAGACTGAAAAAAGAAGTCACTACTCTGGCCCAATGGGCAGGAAAGTCTGTTACCAGCAGCTGACATATTACTAAGAAATGATTTAAAATCCTTTGTTACTTCTTTAGCAAAGTAGTAGCTAAATGAAAAGCATTAATTTAATTCCCTTAGGACTCATAACTGATTTAACTGGAAGAACAGTGCACTCCTATAAAACACTAATAGCACTTTAACCTGTATTGTCAAACAGAATTACACTGCAAATAAAGGGCCTACTGTGGTACACCTGTTAGTGCAGGACTTTCATTATCTGTAACCACAAATAATAAAGGATAATAATGGAAAGAATACAGAACAGGGAGAACAAAGCTGATTCCTAGACATGCATACAAAATGTGGCTTCCTGGGAGCTCCAGTAAACCTCAAAGTATTTGATGTGATGTACATGTGCATTCACCTCTTTAGAAAACAAAAGTTCTTACCACCATATAAATTCTACAACAAGCCAATTTTTAATTATACCTATCAAAATAATAATCACGAAATCCCAGCAGTTTCATTCAACTTGCTTGAGTCACAAAGACCACCTATGCAAATATCAACACAGCATTTGAATCTCCAGTTTACTATTGCCAATTATAAATGGGGACACTTTTAAAAATAAATTATGAGGACAATTAATCATTTTCACACACAAAGGTAACAAGGTAACATCATTCAGTGGTTTTAAAAGCCTTCTGCTTTCTGCATGTCTATTCTGGTTAGTTTGTGCCAAGATTACAAAAGTGTATTTCAATTTTAAAAGAGGGAGAAAGGAAGGTGAAAACCTTCCATCCCTCCCTCTGGTCATCTCACTCAAGAGATGATCTGATTCAAATATTCAGCCACTAAATTGTTGTTATGGAACATAAACACTTTAAAGGATTCCTGCATTTGGGAAAAAAGCCAAGACTAAAAGGGCTAAAGGAATAAGTGACAAAATAAGCACTTACTTATCTGTTCAACTGCACATGAATGTTACGGTCATATGACAAGAGGCAGTTTTATTTAAATCCATGTCACAGGGCTGAAAACCATAAATATAAAAGCAAAACTGGGTGACACACCATGCTTAGCAATTCTGTAACAATTAACAGTCAAACAGTTGTTTGCTGTTCAGAATTTTAGGTCAGAAAATAAAACAATGTGCAAATTCCAAATGGGAAACTGCTCCTCCTGAGGACACAGCCAGTGTGACTAAGGGTGACAACATCCAACTGGAACGAGAACAGACAAATTTCTGTGCAAAAAATCCAACATTTTAGAACGAGGTCTGCTACAACATGGATTCTGGTGATCTATTGCTTCTTTAGCAGAAGTTGCAGCTAACACAAGTTCCTTGGTTATGAACAAGTTTCCAGAGCACTTACAAACTGTGTAATTCCAGATAATATCAGATTACGACAAAAGTAGCAGAGCTGTACAGAAAAAACCCGGGGGAAGGAAAGCAGCAGTGGGTGTTCCAATCAGGCTGCTCATTGTTTCAGAAATAGTAAGCTGTGTGAGTAACCCAATTGGAACACTCCTCCTTTGAACGTTTTGCTGAGCTGTGTGTTGTAAAAATAGACTTGTATGCCTCAGACTTCTCGCTGTCTGCAATGGGTCTCTTCGTAGTAGTAGAAGGAGCCTTATTGACTTTTCCTGGGACAGATGAATTTCCATTATCTGAGAGAGAAAAAGGAACAGAATTAAGCAGGAATAACAGCTTATGTTGATGGAAACCAGTATTTTAAAAATACAGTACAGAGATGAAATACATACATTTCAAGGGCTATCACAAATATCTCCCATAATTGTACTCAAGAGCTTTCAGAATTCACACTCAGATGTATTTAGAAATCTTGAGAGAGGAATTCTTTCCTGCTTGTGTAAATCCCTTGCTCTGCAAGTCAGTACTGACAGCGTTTATTCCTCTAATTGAAAAATGGCTCTGAGCTGGAGCCTCAAGGAACATGAAAGCAGCCCACCACCCTGCAGTATTGTTTAGAAATCAGCTATCAAATGCCAAAAGCTAAACTTGTGACATACCTTCCCCAGGGAATCTCCCTCTCTCCTCCCTTTATTCTTTGCAAAGTCATTTACGAACAGTAACAATGGTCTGCATCATTTTATATTTGTAGGAGGAAAATGCCCATCCCTCTGTTTCTGATACCACTTCTCTCAGTGGACTGTATTACTGCTACAAAAAAAACCCCCTCTCTTTCCTAACAACTATTGAATCTCCTTCCAAGTTGCAGGGTGGTATTTTAAAAAGCACAAGCCAAGTCTCTGGTGCAAAGAGATGAGCACAGAAGTTTGCAGAAACTCACATCCTTACTTTAATTTAGGCACAACGACTTGTAAATAGCTGTGGGGAGCCTGTCTGGAAATGCCCTGAGCTGCCCTCTGCATGTACCCCCAGGAATTGTACGTGCAATCCTAAATTCTCACAGATGAGACCCTTTTATATTTGGGGAATGTTGCTTGCAGTGCCACCAACAGTTGTCTGGAAAGCATTATGAACACTGGATCTGAAGGAATGACTGTGTGTGTGCTGCAAGTCCACAACCCTCAGGGAGCCGTGTTCACAAATTCATTCCTGTGCTACTGGCATTCCTCATGGATCTGCCTTATTATCCCTCTCTCCTCTTACCTCTTGCTGCTCAATGTAACTGCTGCCAGAAACAGCAACCAATGACCTGACACGTCAGAAAGCATATTTTTCCTTTCATACCCTCAGAAAATAAAAATTCATTAAGCATTATTAGAATTCTTAGGTTGTTAAACATCCAAGAGCAATTATAATTATGTGGAAGGAAATATTTTTAGAAGCCTATCCTGTATAAAAGCAGACAGTAGAGGGCAGGTCAGGCATTGCTGATGGAATTTTTCCCAGCTTCTCCCACAGTTTATCATTTAAACATTTTCAGATGGTTCAAAATATTCTGGCTTTTCCTGTGGCTGTAATGGACATGATTTAATACTTCACCTGGAAACCTCAGACTGACCTTAAAATGCCCATTCTCATAGTTCTGGATGAAACATCAGTAAGAACTGCAGCTATTAAATAACAAGATATATATTAAATAAAGAGAGGGCACCATCCTTTGAACTAAAGGGCTGCCAAGTTTACTCGTGGCTGTGAGGCAGGTGCAGGTAAATCAGTGCATCCTGAATTATATTCCACCCCTCCCAAGGACACACAGCAAATTAGCAGCTGAAATGGGGGACTACAAGCAATATCAGAATGATAGAAACAAGCAAATCTGTTCACATTTTTCGCATTAAGATTAAGGAAATATCACCCACCGGAACTCTTGGTGAAGATAATCTGCCTCTTTTCCCCAGAGCTGGCATTAATACAATCCTTTTCATTGTTAGCTTTGGAGGGACCTGGAGAATCTGAAAACAAAAGAAAGAACCAAAAAAAAAAGAAATCATAAATCTGCTTCCTGACTCAGAAGGTGACAGAGGATTTGGAGCTGTGACATTACCTTCAGAGGGCTCTTGCTGAGAAGCTGATCCTGCTGACTTGCATTTCTTTGATTTCTGAAACAACACAAGCAGAGACCATCTTGTATTTGACAGACAGACAATTTCAGTGGGTACATTTTTATGTCTTACACAGTGGAACTCTTCCTTCCACATGGGAAAGAGAGTAATCTTGGGAACACTGGAGTTACATTTAAAAAACAAAACCAAAAACCCTGTGCAAGCCAAAACTGGATATGCCAGGATTCCATATTTCGGTTTTCATACTTTGCAGTGGTGTGTTATTGTCATTAAGGTTATCTGACACACTGAACCCACAGAGCAGGACAGTAAATTGCACAGCATTAAACAGGGCACAGTTAACTGTAATCAATATTTTTTCTATAAAAATTCCAGAAGAATCCTTCATCTCATATCCACTTTTATCTAGTTGCTAAAACTCTCTCCTGGAAAACCTTGGGTACTTTGTTGCAGGGCTGCTTGGGAAGAAAAGGTACAGTTAACCTAAACTTTCAAAAAGCATCTGTGCAGCAGACTTCCCAAATTAATTTATGTTTTTCCAGATTAAAAAACACAGAAAAACTCAAACATCAGCCATAAGAATCCCACTGCTGGCTTTGATTACATAAATGCCAAGCTGAAAAAGAAGTATTAAAACAGTCATTGGCACAGTTATCAAAAAAGATGGCTGGATTCATTCAAAGTGGTGTATGTGTTTCAAGACAGCTGCACAAACTCAAACAAAATAAATATATTTAATTCTGCTACAAAAATTAGGAGGACCCACACTGTGAAACAAAGAATTAATTCTTGAGGGAAAAAACATCACTGCAAATGTTGCTGCAAAGCTGAGACAGGAGGTGGTGGCAGAGGGTGATGGTTCTGAAAGCAGACTTGGCTCTCCTGGTGTCACAGAGCCCTGGAATGGTTTGGATAGGAAGGAACCTTAAAGTCCATCTCCTTCCACTCCCTGCCATGGGCACGGACACCTCCCACCAGAGCAGGTTGCTCCAAGCCCTGTCCAACACTGTCCTTCATGGCTCTGGAAAGGCCTCTGTGCAGGGGCTTCCACCTTTTTGTTATGGGTGGATCTACAAAGAAAAGTCACCTCCCAGTACTTGGCATCTGAACTAGGAGATGTCTGTAAATAAAAGCATGCTCACATTCATTATGAATAATATAGGTTATAAATATATATCATTATGGGACATGGTTAAGCTTGAGTAATTTTTTAAACTAGTGCTGGCTGCATCTTCCTGATGTTTTGGTTCATGGGGATAAAGAGGAGTTTGTGCTTCCTGCTCCAAATACAATGGGTCCACTTAGCCTGCTCTGCAGTAACGGAGGAAGAAATCTGTGCCAACAACTGGAAACTGTCCTCTGATAGTGGGGCTGGAGCTCCCAGGTCTCAGATCAGAGCAAATGATGGTGCTGAAAGGCTGGTTTGAGCCACAGAGACCAGCCAGGGCAGCAGCATCACAACTTGGGGACGAAATGCAACAGAACTGCCAAGAGATTTGCAAATCCTGTCCCTGCCTCTAATATAAGTCTCCACTAAACAAACAAATACCATTTGCATATCCACCCAAGGCACAGGGAGCCCACAGACCATGGCATGGTGTCCTCGGGACTTTTTGCAGTGCAGAAGTTGGGGGCAGCACCAGCTCTCAGACTATTCCAAATTATCTGACCCAAGGGCATAGGGGCTTTGTTAGGGCCATCTCCCTACAGAAAATGAAGTGCAACCAACCACTGCTTTTGGGCCTGAGCACTCCTCTGCTGAAATCTGCAACAGTCCATCATCAAATTATCCATACATTCTTTTTTCAAACATTTAAGTACAAAGCACTGAGAGTAAAAAAAAAAAAAAAAAAAAAAAAAAAAAAAATAGAAAGA
>VWZG01000691.1:1105805-1153859 GCA_013396735.1 Grallaria varia
AAAAAGAAAAAAAAAAATCTGAAGAGACACCATGAGACTTTTGCTCTTATGCCAGAAGCTATAGGATGTGACATGTAGAGACTGTGAAAGAGGAAAGAGAACAGCAGGATTTCTATGGATAACCATCCTTTTGATGTACTGCCCAGGCCCACTGATGGTGTGCTGGCACAGATGAATAAAGACCTTATGAGGAGAAGGAATCATATGCTCACTGGCAAGTAAACAAGTATTTGTTTTAAAACAAACTAGGAAAAAATTTGCATGCCATGTAATCTACAACAGACAAAATCTAGGGCAGTAACAGGGGTGAGATGATCAACCTCCATCTGAAGTCTCAGTTGCTGAAGTGTCAGACAATGATTCATGTCCTTGAGACTCAACTAAGTCTGTCTGCACCTGGCCTGAGTCAGCACTGCAGGTTTTGTTTGCTTTGTCATCCTCCAGAACAGCAATGGCAGGTCAGGAAAAAACCAGCAACCCTGAAAAAATTCTCATATGCAGAACTGTCACTTGACAGCTCAGTACTACAGAAAAACTGGTACTTCCCAGAGGAGTGGTTACACAGCAGAGTGTACAGCAGAGCTGCAAGGACTTCGTTTCCCTTGTGGTTTGTCTGGTCAGATAAAAAATGCAAAGATCTCAACAGTATGGTGGGAATGAGCATGGCAGGAACGGCTGAGAACCACAAACCTTGACAATTTCCACACTGTGGTCTTACAGCATCAGACCAAGAGTGAGATCCCAGTATTGTGTTTTTGTGGCTGATGGAGAAGACTTAGAGATCAGAAAACTAATAACATGCCACCAGGAACTACCATATGAAATACAGGGATGATGTAGCTCAATTAGCAGAATTAACTATTCATGAAAGCTCTGAAGTATCACTGGCACACTGTCCCTTTTACCCACAGCACAGAAATCAGCAATTTCCAGAGCACTGGTCAGAAGAAACTTTGTATTAACTAATGTACGAAAATATTACCTTTTCTAATTTACTTTTAAGTCTTCTGTCCTCCATCCTTTTCTTCAATACTTCCACATCTTCTTTGTTGCCATTAATGACAATCACATCTTCCTCTTGAAAGGCAACACCACACTTTGTGGGAAAAAAAACCAAACAAAAACAAGAACAAAATTTTTTTCCAGATTTTTATGCTGGTGAATCTTTGTTAGAATTAACACTGTGTTTAAGCTCTCCAATCCCCCTCTTTTCTGCTGTGCCTTTTCTATTAGTTCTTTCTCTTAATACAGCCTAATACATCTTCTCACTTAAAATGGTTATGGAAGTTGCATATTTATTTCTCTGTCTCTTACAAACAACACTCTTAACTAACTCTTCCCTTTTACATTAAAGAAGGTCCCAAAGTGTATTTTCTGTTCATGGCTTCCCTACTTTACTGGCATTAATGTACTTAAAGTAGTTCTAAGTAGAACCTACTCAACTTTCTGAACCCCACAGCTCAAAGTACTTTCTGATTTTTAGGTATGACAGCATTTGATTAAGACCTAACTAACATGCCAATCTGATCTAGAATTTGTCTTTCAATTTAGTGATACAAGAAACAACAACTAATAGGGGCAGTTCCTTTACACTGAGTAGGGACAACACCAAAGGTGTTATTCCTCTACATGTAGACCTGACAGCACCAAGGAATTTTTCTCCCAAACTGGTAGACAGGAAAACTTGGAGGTTTTGGGGTTTTTTAAAAATATTTTTAATGATGATGACAATAACATCATCATCCTTCTCATTATTATTAGTCTTAAAAGCAGAATAATTCATTCACCTTGTCTTGCAGTCTCACTGTCCTTCATCTGATTTATCAAACACTCCCAAGTTTCAAAGTACTTTCATAAATTAATCTGGATAATGAATGTAATGTGCTTTGTGTAATTCCATACTAGTTTCATGGCTGAAGACACAGATGTTTCCCTGTGCACATTTTCAATTATTTAGTGCACCAGCACATTGACGATGACGTTTTCTAAGATCTCAATTTCCTTTTATTTTTTTGGTATGTTTTTTGTTTGGTTGGTTGTTTTGGGGTGGTTTGGGGGTTTTTTTGTTGTTATTTTGTTAAATCCAGAAGCTTTCTGTTAATCTGCAAGATTAGTTTATAATCCTGCCTCTGTCATTTACTCCTCTGTTTTCTGAACACAGGTTTAGAAAGGTTAGTCATGTATTTGCAGTAGGAATTAAACAAATGAAAGGACATATGGGCACTACTTTGTCTACAGGCTGCTCCAGTGCTGAGCACAGTTTCAAAAAGGACCCTGAGCACAAGTGGTCAGGTTATGAAGAAGAAACAAGGCATAGAGGCACAGGAAGAAGTCAGGCAGAATAATAAATCACACACAAGAAATGGGTGAGTAGTCCAGACTTTCCATTTCTACTCAATGAGCCAGTGTTAGAAACACCAGCCTGGAATGACCTCAGACACTTGTGAGGAGATGTCTACAAAATCAAGACAGTCTTTATATTGACAAGCAACTGGCAGCGGATTTGATACCCCCACACATTCATTTCTAATGGGCTGCTTCCTCATACAGCATTTTAAAACATATTCGGTCATTAGGACTAATTTCAAAAAATGCTGTATTTTGAAAGAGCAAGCAAATCCATGTTCCCATCTGGAAAACAGGTGGAGTTGTTCAAAAATGAAAGGTGTTTACAAGGAACAGTGAAATAAAGACAGTGTTCTCTTTCTGTTCCCTGAAACAGGTATTTTTTGCCATGACAACAGCTGGATTAAATCAGAGAGACCATCCCTTCCCAAACATACTTTAAATATAGCAAGTGATAGGCACAGAACCATCTCCACCTTCCCAGGTTTCGGACTCCTGCAGGTACAGTTTGCTGTTGCATCATACAGAGCATTAAATGTCGGTTCTGTTGGATGCAAAGCTTTAATTCTGATTTTGTAAAAAGCCCACTATCCCTTCACGCAACAAAAGGAAAGATTTTTTTTTTTTAAATCCTGATAATGAGACAAAAAGCAAAAAGTAATTTCATTTTTGCAGATTTGGAAGGATTGTTCCTTCAGATTAATTAAGGTCTTTGGGGGCAGATGTTTGTTTTAAGGTATCACAGGTTCTCCCTTGCTATGCCTGGTTTATCTTTAAATACATAAAAAGGTACTTGCTGTAGTTCTTAGCACCTGGAATAGAAGACATTCCTAAATGAGACTGAAGTTGGAAACTGTTCTGCAATGGACAAAGCAATAGAAGAGCAGTTTGCAGATCTGAATCCAAGACTGAAGCTGTAGCTGAAGAGCAGGACTTTAACTGAAGGAGAAGTTGCACAAGCACAATGATTTTGGTCTAAAAGCCTTCTCAGGGTCCAATTACAGAAGCATGTTCAAAACTTTTTCTATCTAAATCGGTTAACACCATTGCATCAAGCAATTATTTCAAGGGGTGCAGGTATGATCAGTCTTCAAAGTCAGATACTCGTAAATTTACACACCCTATACATGCCATATGTATATACAAACATGCAGACACACCAATCAACTTCTCAAAAAACCAAGCCAAATCCATCCCCAAAAATTTGAAATAACAATAAGAATAAAGGTATTATGAGCTGTAAAAGGTATATCAGCTTTGGTACAAATATAACCTGTTTAACTAGAAAAAGAAATAGTGAAATGACTCATTAAACAGGGCAGGGATCGAGGATTGAACAGTCACGGAGACTGAACATCCACAGACCAGGTCCCTGTTCACCTACCAGCCACACAAACCCAGTTAATTAAAACATGTTTTAAGAGAGAGAATTTTCCAGAGGTTTATCCATTAAAAGCTTAGTAGTGCAAGATTTGTTGAACATCATTTTGACTGCCAGTTTGTGCTTGTCCCCCTACCCAGACGAGCAACGGGTCAGAGAGTAAAGGACAACTCAGGTCGAGTGGAAAATCTCCCACCAACTAATTCACAGACTGACCTTTCACTGAGGCAGTGCAGGATCTGCTACAGCAACAGCCCAAGCCTATATTCACAAAGCCTCTCTTGAAGCCAACGATAATTCGGTACCTGCAGCTTAGTTTACTTGGAGATGTCCTATTTATTTCCGACCAATGCGCTGTTTTGATCCCAGCACCTCCAAAACGCGCCATCCTTCCTACGCCGAGCCTCCCTAATTCCAGCAAGCTGGAGTGGCTAATTCGCCACTTATTAAAAAGGCCCTTTATAAAGGCAGTAAGAAGCAAAACCTGAGCTCGGAAGGAGGGCTCCCATGGAAGCTCTCAGCGGCTGGGAACGCCCGGGGGCCATTCCCTGCTGGGCTGCTTTGCTATAATAAGCTGGAAAGTTTCGGCAGGCGAAGGGTTAAGGCGTGGCAGGCGGAGGCAGCGGGCTGGCGGGGCCGGCGGTGCCGCGGCCGGAGGCAGCGCCGTGCCCAGATGTGCGCGGCTGAGCGCGGCACCGCTGGCGGCGGCGCCCGCGGATCGCCCGCAGCGGGGCTGGGCTGGGCTGGGCTGAGCGCTGCGGGGCTGCGGGCTGCGCGCACGGGGACGAGCCTTGCCAGGGAGCTGCGGGGTTAATTTAATGTTTAAGCTCCCGTCGCAGGATGGGCAGCGCCGGCTCCCGCTGAAGGACCCGCACACTCCGCCTGCACCTTTATTATGCTGCCGTCCCCCGGATAATCTGGGACAAGGTAAGACGGCACCAGCTAGACTGTAAAATTCTCCTTTACTAAACCCCTGTTTTAATTTGTGTAAAGTGACATATATCTTCACTTCAAGCCCATTGCACTTCAATACTCAAACCTGCAATATGCTTCATATTTTTTTTTTATTCTTTGCCTTCTCATATGTGCACAGTAGGATGGAGGTCATTACTAGCAGTTTGTATTATAAAAATAGGATGGAGGTCATTACTAGCTGCTTGTGTTATAAAAATCACAAGAACTAATTTTTCTTTAACAGCCCTATAACTTAAGGGTTTAAATAGCTTTTGTAGTGTTTGTTTTTAATTATAAAGAGGTCAAATGCACAAAGAGAAATAAACAAGACAGGAAAAATGGCAAAGATAAACACTAAAACTCTGTAAATCTATGTATCAGTAAATTCTAAAGCAGTGTTTTTCAAATAAGAATTAGTTAAAATTTCTAAGGCTATATTAGGTGGGTTTGATGAATAAATGTTTCTACTCAATGCATGTCAGAATCCAAAGCAGACTCACATCCTGAGCCGGGCTTAAACAAAAACCAAAGCAATGGAAAAAGCAGTTAAAAGTGCTGATTTTAGCATGAAATTTTTTAAGTATCCACTATTTACAAAATATCTGCACTAATGCCTACATAAACAACTTTCAGACAAACAAAATATTTGGAAATAAGGAGTTAAAGCCTTTTTACCGTTTGGTTAGAAGAGGAAGCATTCCCCAGTCATTTGTTTCACTAAATTACAAAGTCATACGAGGCAAATGATACCTAAAGTTCAATATGAAGCCAACAGAGAGTAGAGAGGAACCAGAATATTTATAGAGGTGCAGTGATGCAGTCCAAAATCCAATGGCAGGAGGAAACAGCCCAATGCCAAATGAGTTGTTACTATGAAATGCACAGCCAAGTATGTGCTAATGGGCTCTCGATGAGCTGAGATGACATTTCACAGGGTTTTGCCAGGCATAATCATAATTCCCTTTTCTCTAGAGTTTTCCTTGTTAATTGAGATGGAGGAGCTTAGGCTTACAAAAATTTTCTGTTAAGTAATATCCATAAAAGCAGCTGCAAAGGTGCTTGAAAATCCCTACCAAATATACTTATACTGGCACTCTTGCATAATAAGGCTGAAGGGTAACAGTCACAAACTGGGTTATGCCTGGACGGTGGACATTCCCAACAGGATCTCTTGCTCCTCAAGGACAGGAGGAAACCTGGCAGCAGAGTCCTTGCCTAGGGGATTCTGCTAAAGGACAAATTCCATGTACAGTGCGACCATCAGCTGCAATTCCAGCTCTAAATCTGGTCAAACACTAACAGAGAGCCATTGCTTTCATTCTGTAATATCCCCTGAGGCTGAAAGATGTCAAATTCTGTTCTTGTGGGCCAGGTTTCATCCTTCAGTCTTTCCCTCTAAACATGTTAACACTGCAGGGGCATTGCTGCTTCTTACCTGATGAAGGGCGTTTGTGTACTTTTATCCTGCCGTATAAAACAACAGTTTGTAGATGCCATGCAGTTCAATAGGAAAAAATCCATAATAAACACTTAACAGCCCGAAACATCCCTGGAAGCTATTACTTGGAGGGTAATAAAAATTTAAATGTATGAAGCAAGCAGGTTCCCTAGGGAACTACCCTCTGGAACCTCTCTAAAGATGTATTTAAGGAAAAAACCTGGCAAACACGTTCACTCTCTACAATGTGCTGCATTCAAGCAGGTATAAAGCCCCAAATATTTCTACAGTTGCCCAATATCTTCAGTATAATTGTTATGTACAGAATGAACCTTCCCTGTGACAGACCAGAGATCTCATGACATTCACTAATTCTGTGGAATCTCAAAAGCTCCTCCTGCAATTATTCCCTCAGAAGAAACCAGTTTGAGTCCAGACCCCCAGAAATCAGTGCTTCCCAAACAGACACTCCTCTCCCCAGTCTCAGCCCCTGGGTACATGGTGGCCCTGATGCCAGTGTCCTCTGGCACAGGATACAGCACAGGTGTAATCCACTTTTCCTGCCAGAATCCTGGTTTTCACCTTCCAGTGGCATTCCTTTCCTCCTGCCTCCTGCACAGTGTGGAAAGGTCGACATGGATTTGATTTGCTGCAGTTTTTGTTCAGATGGATTGAAATGCTCCCATCAAGCTTGTTTACCCAGTAAACGTATCCCTGGGGAGCTCTGAGAGAAAAATACTCTTCTGGGACCTGATTTCATCCTGTTTTTCTCATACCCGACGCAGACAGAGAGCTGCTGACAGAACATCCAGGGAAGATGGACAAACCCTACACCTAACACTCAACTCCACTCCCTGGAATGCTCAGTGGAAAAGAGGCATTCTTCCAGCATGAAATCCAGTGCATACCAGTAAGGACCAAAAGATAAATACATTCTTTCCCAACAGCCTAATAACATCTTAGAAGTGTGGCAGTACCCATTCTCTTAGTTAAATTTCCGTGTTCTTAATGCTTTTTAGAGTCTGTTTCTCATTGCTACTTTAACTGCAGTGCACTCTTTATTTTCAGATTTTAAAGACATATATATACTGAGCTTGTATTAAAAAAAGTATTTTCCACTTCTTTCTAACAAAAACCTTGAACCTTCTAATCACAACAGCATTCCTGTGATGAAACTACCTTTATAAAAATGTTCTCTGATCCTTTGTGATTGTGACTGCCACAAAGCATAAAATATTTCAGGGTGAAATGCAAATTTTGTTTAAAAAAAACCCTCTGAATAAGAGAAGAGAAAATTAATTAAATTTTAACTGTTAAGCATAATGGCAGTTGATGGACCCTTCTCCCTAGTATCGTCTCTAGGAAGTTCAAAACCAAATGCTTCAAGGATAAAGACTTCACGTAATTGCTGTGGGATTCAGAACTGCTGCACTCTCATTCTTCTGGCTCTTCAACAAGGTAGATGTAAAAAACACAATGGAAAAACTCCTGTGGCAATACTGCAGTAAATTACAGTTATCTCTCAATGCTAATACTGGCAGTGGTGCCCTTATCTCCGGGTGTGCACATACGCTAAAAATAAGAAATGAGCTTGTCCGTATGTTCCGTTTTCCAGAGCACTAATACAAAGATGTCAGAAGGAAAAAAAAAACCCTCTCTCAAAGAGTCAGAAACATTTGCTGACTTTATAAGGATAAAACCCAGTGTATTTTGTGGATTACGTTTTAGTCTCTTCCTTCTGTTTATTTAATAAATTTTCTGTTGATTTAATTTACTGAATTCGGAGCTTCTGGCGGAACTCAAGGCTCGCCAGGCCTTGAGGAGATCTCAGCAGCAGCTGTTCCTCAGCACACAGTGCTCACATGTCTCTCCTGTAGCACTGGGCTCACCTTCTGCTACCCAGACTCCCACCTGATGGGCTAAGCCCCTCCTTGGTCAAGCAATGAAAACACAAAGCCATTTTGGGTTCTTTTGTGCAATTTTGGGATAATTTTGTCCTGGAAAGGCTGCTTTGTGGCCCTACAAGTCCCATTCCCAGTACACTGCAGCACAGGCACGTAGGTACCACCTCCCGATAGTAATTCCAATATTTATAAATGCATGACTAACATGTAATCTATTAAAAAAAGAACCAAAAGCTTGTCTTCTTCTATCTCACTTTTCCTTTCAGATAATATGAATGTTTAATTAAACTATGATGAGAAGACAGTATCTGGAAAACAAAAGATGAACCCACTCAATGCAAAGAAATCTAGATTTTTAGTGTGCGTTGCTATCTGTATGTTCATCTACACTTTCATCTACCATCTTTCTGAAGAGCCAAATAAACAGAAATTCAATGTCAAAAGAGCAGAGTGTGGTTTTTACCCGGATGAACTTTGTTCAGCTCTTTTTGTGGGGAAACCTGCTGCCTTTAGAATTGGAAACTTCTGTCAGAGCTCCTACCAAGCAAAACCACTGAACTGTATTCACACTTCGTGCAGCTGCTCCACAGTTCTGAAGACTCTGCATTTTATCACAAGCCCACTGTCAGATGAAGAAGGAAATTTCTCATTGGCTTACATTATTACAATTCACAAGGAGCTGGAAATGTTTGTAAAGCTGCTAAGAGCTATTTATATGCCTCAGAACATTTACTGCATACATATTGATGAAAAGTCACCAAGAGATTATAAAACTGCTGTATGGAACATCGTTAATTGCTTTGAAAATATTTTCATTTCCTCAAAAAGAGAGCATGTCGTTTATGCAGGATTTTCAAGATTACAAGCTGATATTAATTGCATGAGAGACCTAGTTAACTCCAAAGTTCAGTGGAATTATGTTATTAATCTATGTGGTCAAGATTTCCCCCTTAAAACAAATAAAGAAATTATACAATATATGAAAACTAAGTGGAATGGTAAAAATATTACTCCTGGCATAGTCCAACCACTTCATATGAAACACAGGACAGAGATTAGTTACAGAGAGTATGTACATTCTGGAGTGCCATACTTGTACCCAGGAAAGACTAGGAAAGCTAACCCTCCACATAATCTGACACTGTATTTTGGCAGCGCCTATTATGCTCTCACCAAAGCATTTGTGGAGTTTACATTGACTGATGGCCGTGCAAAAGACCTGCTCGAGTGGTCGAGAGACACGTACAGCCCAGATGAACATTACTGGGTCACCCTCAATCGTTTACCTGGTAAGGAGTCTCTTATTTCTGCTGTGAATGACCCCTGGGAGGCCTCTGGCAGGGAGGGATGCTGAGCTCCAGCTCAGAGCTTAACATCACTTCGGTGCATAAATACAGTCATTTCTTCAGCCCTGATGACTTTCAAAAAGTCACATCAAACAAAGCCAGATTCCAGAAAAATACTACTTACGGTGCAGACCATGAGCTACAAGGCTAGAAAAGTGTTGTTTAAAAAAGGATTTGTATGCTACATAGAAGTTCATGGTCTCAGGGAATAAAAGCAGCAGTAAAACTGAGAATGATGTCTGTTCTTACTTGTAAATATCTGCAAATAAATACTATAGTTTAAAAGTCTTCAGCAGTGGAAATGTTCCCTGTAATAAGTAAAAAAGAATCTTATCAGAGCCTTATGTTTTTAAAGATGCTCCAGGAGCTACACCCAATGCAGGCTGGAAAGGAAACCTAAGAGCTATTAAATGGAAAGATCAAGAAGGATCCTCACACAAAGGCTGCAAAGGTAACATCAATTTTGATAATTGACTCAAATTTGAATCACTGACAATTAATTGGAGATGAAATGTTATTTAAACTAGCTATTAAATGTGCCTCAGTGGCCATATAGATTTTATTTGGAAGTATCAAAACAATAAGGCATCCCTATTAAATTACTACACTGTATCCAATATAAATAGCTTTTGATATATATATTTCACAAATAAATATAGTAAATATATAACTAAATATTGATATTTTATATATTTTGTGACCATCACAGTATCCATACACTGACAACCCTTCTTTTAGCCCCAAATTACCAAAGCACTAACTTTGTCATACTCTAGATTATCCTCCAGCTAAATTTCCATGATGCTCTGTAAGAAATCCAAAGGTCTGGTTTGTTGCTAACAGTACAGAGTGAAACTATTTCTAAAAATGCTTCAGTTCCTCTTCCTGCTGCTTTCAGATACCTTCAATTTGTCTTTGCAGGTCATTACATCCGAGACATTTGTATTTACGGACTTGGGGACTTGCAGTGGATTATTGAGTCACCTCATTTGTTTGCCAACAAATTTGAGCCTGCAAAGTACCCCCTGGTGATGGAGTGCCTGGAGAGACGCTTCAGGCTGCGGGTGCTGCGCCAGGCAGAGGTGCCCATCCAGGACCACTGGCGCTTCCAGGAGCACAGCTACTTCAACATGAAGCTGGATGGCTGAGCTCAACTCACACCTAAACAAGTGTTCACAACCCTGACAGAAACCACTGACATTTTGAGCCACAGACTTCACTCTCTGCATTGCAGCATGAAGGTAAAGCACAATCCTGTACTACCAATAAACAGGTTTTATTTATTACAGTAACAACTGCTAACGGGTTAATTCTCAAAGAAAATGATACGTCTAAATCTGTAACTTACTGAAGACAAGATGGAAGTTTGTGATCTATTAAGTGACTTATTTAGCTGGAAAAATCAATATTCTGTGTGTCCACAGCCAAATAATGACTAACTGGTATGAAAATAATAAAATGGAAGCAATGACTGAACAGAGATAAAATATGGAGAACACAAATTCATGGCTACTGAATGTCTTACAAAAGATTGTTTTGAATAATGAAGTTCATGCTAAAATTTCAGAGCCTGTACATAAACAAGTGACAGCCAGTTTGAGACAGCCCATGTCACTGTGGGTTTGGGTTTTTTTTTTCCCCCATGCCCAGCTGCCTCTCTTAATTTCATTGTGTAGCATGGCAACATCACTCCTGCGTTTCCCAGCCTGTGCTCCTAATGAGCTGGGGGGGTGCCAGGAGCAGTCACAGGGATCCTGCAACGCGTGTTTACCTCCCTCTATGTGAGTCTCTGCAGGAGTTTAGGGCAAGGAGACATGAAAAATCTGAGGCCAGGGAACACAGGGAAACAATGAAAGGCCATCCTTCAATCCTGGTGTACCTGACTGCCCTGAACCTGCAGCAAAGCAGGACAAGCAGCTCATTTCCCAAATGCTCTGCAGACCAAACACAGCACTCAGTGGTCCTGCAGCAAGGAAGTGGCTTTCAACACATAACACGCAAAGCCAGGGAACAGGAGTTAGGAAAGAACAGGGATCCTTTTCCAGGCAAGAGGTGCTCTTTCCTCCTTAGGACTCTTAAATTAGTCCTTTCACTTCTGCAACAACGGGGGAATATAAGGCAACAGAGAGGATATAGGTGGGCTCTCACACAACATTACAACTCTTCCATGGGATTAAATCTGTCACACACTTATCTCCAAAGGTTTTTAGTTACATGGTACTGACTGGACGAGACTATGAGAAACGTGAATTCTAAGAAGTAATTTCAAATTGTTCATCCCCCTTTACAAGTATTTTGGCAAGAATGCAGGTCAGAGTTTCATTCCAGTAAATCCAAATAAACTCCCGATTAATTTGCATGAACTCTGATGCAAACTAATAAAATATCTCTTGTTATTTATGACCTCACTTGATTAAAAACTACAAATTAGAAATAAATGTCCAGGAGCAATTTAGATGAAAGCCTCAATATGCACCCAAAGCACCCTCAGTTTTTACAAGAAAACTGATTACAGATTAAGCATTTTGCCAAAAAATTCAAATTAATGAAATGACTCAACAGTAGAACCATGAAAGTTTCTTATTACAAACTTATTCCCAGGTTCCTGGAACTGTACTGCTCATTTTCCCACACAAGTTTCTCGGAAATAGAATTTCTTTCAAATGAACTTTAACCTGAAGAAAGACCATCTGGTCCCTATTTATTTACAAACTCAGCCCAAAGGCAGTTTCATATATAAGCCAGGATTTGTCTTGTGGCTAAATATTGCTGGAGATGCCTTTTTATGGAGAGAAATAATGAAGAAAAAAAAAGGGAAATAAAAGCCACGCAGCCTGTTCATGCTGAGTTTCTTGAGAGTCCCTCTCAAAACCATTACTGAGCTAATGGGTCTCTGGCATGTATAAATCATAGCAATATTCATAATTAATGTCTCTCCAGTCCACTGTAGGGCACTGCCAGCATTAATCCACTCCATGTTGTCTTTTAAAACGTGAATGGGACGTTCCTCATTACCAGCATTGCAGAAAATCCAGTATCTTGCTTTTACCTTTGGCACCATCACACAGAACAATTGTTGTGTATCACTTCTGAATTCAATTAAAAGGAGAAATGCAATAGCAAGGCACTGTGTAACACGGACTCCTTTAGCAGAAGCTCAGTCAGCCAAACTGGGGAAAAAAGCCCAGCACAAAATGCGTTCTTAAAATATCATTTAGGTGTCATGTCAGTTTAGGAAAGTCATTGCAGCATGGCCCTCCTCCCTTAAAGGACTTTGTATTTTAAAAAACATTTTAGGAAAATCATAATTAAACCATTGTCAAACAGTAAGAAATAGTATGCATTATTCTGATTATTAGACCACATTCTACTTCTGAAACACACACAAAAAGCCTTCATGAGTTTTGTGCGTTACCGTGTTATGAGAAGATCAATCACAACTTTAATTGACTTCAGCAACCAGCACTTGCTAATTCTGGTGACTTGATCTAAGAGCAGATGGTGCCAAAGTGACCCTGTTCCAGGAACCACCGTGCTCTGCACCCTACTGCATACACATGAACTCTGTATCTGAAAGATATGCGCATAAATTCTCTTTCAGAAAGCTCTATATCTAAGTTAAACATGTAATTAAATGGTTTATATGGCACAGTTTAATAGGGTACTGTTTCAAGTGTGTATTTAGTTGACTCTGAAAATAATTCCAAAATAAACTTTAAAGTGATACAAGGAAGTGTCTTTTAAAATGCAATCTTGTCCTTAACTTTCAAAGTGACTCCCAGAAGGACTTTCACTACAGATTCAATAACCACCCTTCCACCTCCAAGCCACCTCTAGGATACTGTTACCCCAACAGAAACTTCTGAGATCAGAATGTCAACATCCAAATTTATAATGCATAGAGCATAATTTTTTTCAAATATCAGACTTCGAATTTAGCAGGCACCAAAAATTGCCCATGCAAGAACCTCGAAGCCCAGTTAGAATGGAAGCTTCAAAACATTTGGGCACCACCAAAACCTACAGAACCAGCATAAATCACCACAAACTTACAATCTTGAACATCCCATCAAATAAAAAGAAGAGTGAGTAGAGACTTGCTTGTTCTTTTAGCAGTCTGTTGGAGAATTAAACACCTTACTCGAAAGTACAAGTTTTAAACTGACAGATTCCATGTCACACATAATTCCTAAGGAACAGGAAGCAGCAGAAACCCCTTGATCTTCAGAGCTGCTGCTACAGAACACACATCACCGAACTCAGTTATCTGGAAGCAAAGTTGTTTCTCTTCCTGTTGACTGAAATGTGATTTAGTCACATTTTAGCATGTGACTTAGTGTTGATAGTTTAAATTTCCCCTCCTTCTTGTGCAAAAGCTCAAAAATACGGCTCAAACAACAGACACTTCTGTGTAAAAAGGTATTACAAGTTTTATTTGCATTCATAAGTTGCTCTGTTTTACACAAAGCTCTTTTCCAACTCTTTTCAGTCTAAATGGAAGCTTCAAAATTTGTCTCCAGCACTTCATCTACCACAACTCAGTCTCCAACTTAAACCACCCCTAAAAAATGCTCTTTGCTCTTTCAAAAAATCTTTGACCAGGAAGTTTTATGTTTTGGTAAGACATTTCAAAGCATTTACCCTTCAGGCAATATGAGACAATCTCTCTCTCTCAGTTCTACTACAGTGCCTGACTGTTTGCCTTAGAGCTTTCCCAAGTGAATGTTATGTTTAAACTTGAATCCTTCACTATACTCGTACTTAAGATGTGATGCAGGAAAGACCAGAGACTTACACAAAGGCCTCACACATTAATTACTAAGAGCCCCCCTCCACTCCATGGCAGTTCCCTCTCACATTCCTGCACCTTTCACTGGTACCAATACAATCTTTATAACAATTCCAGCAAAAGCAGATAAATATATGTGTTTTACTGTTTCAGCTCTCCATGTCAAGTTTCTATTGAGGCAAAATGTTTTGTTTGTTGTTTTTTTTTTTTTTGTTTTTTTTTTTTGAAAGAGAACTCTGACGGAAAGACTGATTCATCCTCCCTGTACTCAGACTCCATAAAACCTCCCAAATCCAGTCCTACAGCAAGGGCTGTCGAGATGAACCAAGGAATGCTGAATTCTTCCTCTTGGTGTTTTCCATTTCTTTGAATTAAAGAACATTGGCATGTGCATTCTGGTTTTTCCTAAGCACTTTTTTGCATATCACTGGGCAAATGGAAGGTTCTGCTTCTTGTATGAGCTGCCACAGCAAAAGGCGGAGCAAACTGAGCAGTGAGATCTCTGCTGGATGTCTGCATTCCCTAGGGAAGGTTTTCACAGCATCATTGCAGCATCTGCCTGGCAGGGTCCTTTGGGAACCTGGTTGTTTACAGTGGAGCAGACTGGCAAGGCTGCTCCGAGGGCTCACAGGCAAAGTGAACACCCAAGAATAGCTGGTTTGGAAAGAGCTTTCCTGAATTCCACAGTGGTGGGGATGGGAATGGCCGGACAGCTCCGAGACTGACCCTTCTCCAGTTCACACCCACCACAAACCTCTGGGAGGAGGTGAAAGCACAGAGTCTGCTGGCTGAGAGATCAGATGCAGCATTAACAACCACGTTAGCCTTTTTGCACTGCTCTCATCATGTTACTCTCTGGGCTCAGACTGAAGACAAAGTGGCAAGGCCAGGTAAAAACAATATTCTGTGGCCCATCTGGACCTCATAGGCTCAATTTTGGTTTAAAAAACATACAGTAATTCCTAAAATACAGCAGTTAGCACCAGCAGAAACACATATATGATAATCTACAACATTCATTCTGTACATTAATTTCTTTTTGCATTGCAGATCATGTATCAGAAGGGAATTCATTAATAAAAGGTTTCTAATCTGAGCACATACAATACTCCATTTTTTCTTCTTCATTAGTTCATGTCACTGCATGTCCCACTGCTGCCTAAAGATAGAATGTGCTGGGGGAATGCTGCTAATTAGTGCTTTGCATATAAACAAAGTGTTTGCTACCAGAAAGCACAGCAACCAGTTCCCTGTGATCCTCTTTAGGTCTAGTCCCCTTCTTGATTCTGGATGAGAACATTATCAGTACACACCCAAAAAGCTACCAAATCACTCTTTGACCTTAATCAAAGGACTAAACTATGTTTTCTCTGTTGGTTACCACTGTCTTTGTGCATCAAAATCCAGTCGTGATGACAGACTAGGTATTATATCCATTTAATTATTTCTAGAAGCATCTTTTTGAACACTGTGAGGAATTCACATGTTGGTGAAACCAGCTGCATGCAAAGAGGAGACCATGCTAAATACTCATTACTAAAATATCCAGAAAACATGTGGGATTCATTTAGTCATTATAAGATTATCAGACAGGCCAAACCATGGACAAAACATCTCAATCCTGCATCTAATGATCTAGTTACATCCATCTATCAACCAAAATTTAGATGCAAACAAAAAACTCATTAAAAATAAATTAGAATCTGCCAACAGGAAACAAAACCATTAGGACTAAACCAATACTCTGCAGAACAAAATGAGCATTGAGAGCAGCAACATGAGGCTAAACCTCACAAAATTCCACATCACCTGCAGCAGGTCCTGTTTCATAAATACATATTTGGTTTTATCCAATATCAGGGTACTCACTGAAAAATAACTGTTTAAATGTGGCAACTATCACCACAAATATTGTTGATAATAAATGTAGCAATGAGAAAAAAAGAGTATTGGCAACTTTTAGCTACATAGAAACCAACCTAATGAGATCAAACCAGCAATGTGAAATGAAGTGCAGTCAGTATTTTCAACAATAATTCATGTAACTGCTGAAAATTTTAGAGTTGTCCCCAGCCCCAAAAAATCCCAACAGCACAGCACTAGATGCCCTTTAAAAATACAGAGATCAAAACACAGCCTGAAAATACAACCAGTTTAAACACAAAGAGCAGTGTGTTTATCAGTGGATAAAACAGAAGCCATGTGCATTCAGGAAGAAAATACAAACAAACCCCCAGTCAAAAACAAAGCACCCTTTTTAAGACTGAAATTATAATGAAATATACAAAAATTCTAAAGTAGTTATTGCAAAATCAAACTGTCTCCCAGAAAATAATTAATTTTTACATCTACTTAGACACATTTGTTTATTAAAAAAGGCCACATGGAATTATTTCAGGCCATTATAGAACAGGACTTTTACAAGTTCCATTCAGTCTGCATATTCAGACTAAAAAAATTCACTTTACAGTAGTGGATGCAAGTGCAATTGTATATACACACATGTATGGACCTCTATCTACAGATCTGCTGTGAGGGCACATGCGACCCCACTGCTCCTAAAGCTGAAAAAAAACTCACCTTGTGACAAACTTCTGATTTAATTTCTTTGAGGGCACGTTCAGAGAACACACAGCCACAGTTTCTCAAGAAGCAAAACCTTCAAAGAAAAGACAAGACACAGAGTGATTTTAAGAAACCTTCTGTCTGAGAGAGATCTGTGCAGTGCTGACTGAACACAGACAATACTACAGTGTGTTAGCAGGACACAACTAACTTTATTTACTGTTCTTGCACCTAATCAAACTATCAGCACATTTAAGCGGGCAATTAATTTATTATTACTTTGCACAATGTAAGAATTGTGTACATAAACCACGACACATATTTTGTAATTCCACCCTGACTATTCCCTGGCTAATCACTGTCTGGAGGAAGAAATACTTGGCAATTCTCAAGCTGTGAGCTATCACCATCTCACCCATCACGCTTATCATGCACAAAGAAACTGCTCATCTGCCCAAAGCAGGATGTGAGGAAATGCCCTGCCCCAGAGCAATACAACCCAGATTACTGCAGAATTAGGATGGACACACAGTCCATCTCCATTCTGGTCCTAACACAGGCAGAGGTAGAAAGGAGCAGTTCTGCTGGGAGGAACGGCTGAGAGAATTGGGATTGTTCAGCAACATTATCCTTTAGACACTTTTGCGTGCTCTGTGTTCAGCTCAGCACAGTGCTCACTTCTAAACCCCAAATCCAGACCCTGAAACACTGACCTGTGCCTTCCATTCATCTCCAGCCCCACCACAGGGCATATGAAACGTGCAGACTGCAGGTCATCATACTTGTCACCTTTTATACTCTCCTTGTCCCCACTCCAGGCTGGATTGTCCACAAGGTTCAGTTCTGTTACGTTCTGAAAAAATAAAAACAAAAGCCTTGAGCTTTTCACCAATGATTCTGAGTTGTGATAACATCCCTTAAGACTTTTTCCATTGTGTTTTGCCATTTTTAACACTTTAATACAGAGTGAGAACACAAGCAAATGGAGGTTTTACAGCACGATGGAACTTTTCCCCATGACTTTAACATTTTACTTTTAAGATTAGACACAGCCTGTTTACCTTAATGCTCTTGATGTGGGATGCAGATTCCATAGGGGTTTTATCAGGTGACTTGTCCAGCAAAAATTCAATGATGGCATCTTTGTTATACAGCCTGTAACATCAAAATTTCAGTCGTCACGTTTGATTGCAATGATGTTTTTATTTATAATACATAAAATAATAATCTTAAAATATAAATGTATTTACAAATGAGTTCTACTTAATTATAATGTTTCATGATAGTCGTTATTGTCCCCCATGGAAACATCCCTACCTGCCCAGCTCACAGGCCACGATGGGCCGTTGTAGCTTCTCCTGGCTCAGGGCACAGTAGAACCACCTGGCCACCAACTCAGCAACTTTGTCAACCTGAAGGGGGAAAAAAAAAGCCCCACTCATTATTTTAAAACAGCTTTTATGTTTACAAATTCTTTAAGCATAAAGTCAGGTCATACTCAAAACATTAATGAAACCCCCAGGTTTCCTAACAAACCTCCTTTCTACACTCAAAGTAAATCCTTAAAACAGCAGGGCTGTTTAGCAACATTCATTAGGAGTTTTGAGGCTCTGCCTCTCCCTAATAACCCCATCTCTGCTTTAGTGGGACCTTTCCACCTAAAACTAACTCAGTTTTCTTACTTTTTGCCCCTTCCACCAGTCCCCTCCTTATCTTCTTTTTGCTCTTCACATGTTCTCCACCGATGCCCACCTTGTCCCCCAGCCCAGAGCACTGAGTGCCACGGCCAGTCCTTCCTTGGACACCTCCAGGGATGGGGATCCACCACCTCCCTGGGCCGCCCCTTCCAAGGCCTGACCACCTTTTCCAGGAGGAAATTCCCCCTGATAGTCAACCTGCCCCTCCCCTGGCACAGCCTGAGCCCGTTCCCTCTCCTCCTGTCCCTGTTCCCTGGGAGCAGAGGCCGACTCCCCCCGGGTTCCCCCCTCCTGGGAGGGAGTTGCCAAGAGCCAGAAGGTCCCCCTTGAGCCTCTTCCTTCAGGCTGAGCCTCCCCAGCTCCCTCAGTTGCTCCTGCTGCTCCAGCCCCTCCATGTTCTTCTTGAACTGAGGAACTCAAAACTGTCCCCAGCACCGAGGGTGTGACCTCAGCAGTGCCAGCTGGGGAGTCAATCCCTGCCCCGGGCCTGCAGGACACACTGGTGACACAGCCCAGGTGCCCTCGGCCTCTGGCCCACCCGGGCACACCTGGGCCCGTGCCCAGCCGCTGCCACCAGCGCTCCCAGGGCCCTTCCCAGCCTTCCAGCCCCTGCGGCCCAGCCTGGAGCTGCAGGGGGTTGTTAGGACCCTCCAGGAGAGAAAGGGCCTCTCCTGGAGCCGCCACCAGCGCCACAAACACACAGAGATATAAACACACACTGAGGTGCCCGCGGGCCGGCCCGAGGCGCTCCCCTCCTCCTGCCAGCGCCGGCAGCGCCATGCCCCGCGGGCCGGCCCCTGCTTCCCTCTCTCCCTCCCCCCGGAGCCCCCTCGGACCTTCTCGACCTTCCGGGGCCCCTTGACCAGCTCGTGCCGTTTGGGGATGGTGCCGCCATCGCACCCCATGGCGCTTCCGGGTTCTCCTCCCGCCGCACGCTTCCGGCCCGCGCTGATGGCGTCATCGCCGTTGCTGAGCAACCAACCGGCTGGGGGCGCGGCCATCGNNGGGGGGAGGGTGGTGTTGCAGCGCCCCCGCGCGGCCGCGGGAGGAGCCGCCGGTGCCGCTCCCGGCCCTGCCATCCGCAGCCCTTCCCATCCTCAGCCCTTCCCATCCTCATCCTCATCCTCAGCCCTTCCCATCCTCAGCCCTTCCCATCCTCATCCTCATCCGCAGCCCTTCCCATCCTCAGCCCTTCCCATCCTCATCCTCATCCTCAGCCCTTCCCATCCTCAGCCCTTCCCATCCTCATCCTCATCCGCAGCCCTTCCCATCCTCATCCTCAGCCCTTCCCATCCTCATCCTCAGCCTTTCCCTTCCCCATCCCCGCCCCGCATGTTTATCCCGTGTTTTGGTGAGGAAATCCCCTCAACCCGGACCCTCATTTTGGGGGGATTTAGGGCCATGTGAGGGGACATGGACATGGACACGGGCGGTGTGAGGGCACAAGGACATGACCAAGGGCGGTGTGAGGGGACATGGGCAGTGTGAGGGGACAAGGACATGACCATGGGCAGTGTGAGGGGACACGGGCAGTGTGAGGGGACAAGGACATGACCAAGGGCGGTGTGAGGAGCGAGTTTAATCAGGAGCAATGGCGGGGGCAAACGCTGCGTGGCTGTGCCCACACAGGGACCCCCGGGTGTGGGCCGTCAGTGACAGTGCCAGGCACTGCCCAGAGGCTCGGGGTGCTGAGCCCACCCTAGCTCCCCACGGCCACAGCCCCCCCTGACCTCACAGCCCACCACCACCGACAAAACATCACCAGCACAGCCCGGGCCACACCTTGAATTACACCTACAGACATTGAAATAAATTAACAAGGAAAGCTACAAGTCACACGGGTGTACCCACACTCTCTCAGCGTGGTCACGGCATCTTCATCCTCGCATTTCACATCGATAAAATTTGGGGATAAAGTTAAAAAGCTGCATGGATGGAGGCGGAGGAGGCTGGACTGAACCAGCTGTGCCAGCACTGGGTGCACTGTGCTGGTGTTCCAGCAAGGAGTAACATCACCTTTCCAGTTTGTGGGAATTGCTTCGAAAGCCTCTGCACGTTTAGTGACTGAAATAAACTCCGTCTCACATGGAGAAATGCTCTGAACACCTTCAGGATGCGACAGAGGACGGCTGAGGTGCTCCCTGGACAGTTATTCCTCCTCCAAGCCAGTTTTCCTCCATGCTCAGATTCCAGCCTGGGGCACTCTCCATTAATATCTGGGCTATGTGCAGTACCCTATTTTGTAGCTTAATACGTGTGTTGCGTTTGTATGTCAAACCCCAAAATTAGCTTTACAGCTGTTTAGAAAAAACAACAACAAACTGTAATTACTAATTTTGAGTAAAGTCCTCAGGAAACAATTGACTATAAGTTACAGAACATTACGCAGCTAAATTTAAAGAGAGACTTTACATGCCTGAATAGAAAAAGAAATAAAAAAGGAAAAGACATTTGTTAGACCTATGGAAAGATTAAAAAATAAGAAATGAGTCAGGTAATAAAATAATTTTGCTCTAATACACAGCAAACCTTCCTGCCCAGCCACTTTGATGATGACATTTCCAGGCAGGATCTGAACAGCGAAGAAGAAAGAACAAATCTTCTGCATCTGCTGTTGTGGTGATTTTCACCTGCTAAAAGTGCACCAGCATCCCGGGAACTCCCAGCAGGAATTCTGAGATGGCTGAAATTGGTGTCTCTGAGCTGGTTTTGCCAAAGCAGCACCAACAGTGGAGAAGGTGTGAGAACAGCCACATGTCTCATTCCATCATTGCCCGGAACTGCTGCGTGTACTTGGAGAGCTCCTCGGTTTGATCCCGGAGTTCCCTCGTGGCGTCCGCATTGGGATATTTTATGGCAGCGTTTTTGGTGGCCAGAGCCAGGTTCTTCAGGAGGCTGCAGAACCGGCTGCTGCTGTGGAGGACGTTGCTCCGGGCATCCCTGTCCTGAGTCTCCTGGCAGAGGGAATCCAACAGCTTTTGTCCCACCATGATGATCAGTTTGCTGTGGGATATGAACACCTCGGGGGGCTGGTTGTTGTTCAGGCTGTTGGTGAACACCGCGATTGCCTTGTGCAGTGCAGCAAAACACAGCCTGCAGTGCTCCGGGAGAGGGATTTTCTTGGCATAGTCCTGCTTGCTTTGAATTCCAGCCTTTTTTGCTGTTGGCAAAGCCTGGAGAAAGGTAAGAAAAAAATAGATTCAGCTTGGTGTCACACACTGATTGTTTCTTTAGTTGCTCTACCCTAAATTCTTAGTTCATAGTCTCCAAATTGCCCCAGCCCAGGAGCTTTTACAATAATTTCTTTTTTCCATAGAGTATTGGAAATTCTCCTATTTGCCTTTTTTTCCCCTAAATGCGATTTTAATAATGGATAGCACACAAAGAGCTTCAGCCAGACACCAAGCCTTTACACAGTCTGGACTTGAAGCTTTCAGATAGTACAAAACATTGATCTTTAATGGACTTAATCAGGGTTATGAAAGATTAGAATGTACAAAACGAGTCAATTTTGTACCAGTGCATGAGAAGATGTTTGGAAATACTAATCCTCACAACCTCATCCCAAATGATGCACAAAGGCAAGAAAGTGTGACTTTGAACTGGAGTACTTTGCTGTGTTTGAGGAAAAGAAATGTTTTTCACAATTTTCAGCAGTAATTCTAAGAACAAGTTCTGGGAAATGAACTATGGGAAGCAAATAGATCTCTGTGTATAGAGATGTGTGTCTGAGTGCAAATTACTTTGAATTTTGGCAAGCACAGAAATCAGGGATGAGAGGTCCTCATAAATAATTGCTTTCAAAATCAGAAATACCTGCGGTTTTGAATCTGTGCTCTTCTTTGCTACTTCTTTACCTGAAATGATTTTCTGTGCCTGTTATGAATTAAAATGAAAGCAAAGTTGAAATGACTTACATAAAATATTTAAATATAAATGAGTTTTTCTTTTATTTCATGGGGAAACAACTACTTGCTGTGTAACCTTCATGTTATGGACAACAATGGTACATTTCTTAGAAGCAACTGTAGGTTTTTTCCTACTAAAAATGTAGTGTCTCATCCTGCAAGATCTAAGACTCAAACCAATATCAACAAAGTAACCTTTCCTAAATGCTAAGTACATGCCAGTATTTCTTTGTGAAACCAAGAGAGCTATTCTTGGTAGATATTTCAGTATTTCTAAGGAGAATGATTCTAACAATCGTCCAGAATTATTCTAACCAATAAATTTGATAATTCAGAGTAAGGGTTTGATGTGTTACAGCAGCATTTTCTATGAAAACATGATTTCCAATATACCTCAAGTTAGAAACTAACACCTTGTCTAGTCATGTCAGAGCCAAACACAATGAACTGGCAAGAGGAGAACTAGAAGGCAAAGGAGAGGAAAGGAGTTGCAAGCCCTCGGGTAAAACCTGTCTCCCAAGTGAATTTAAATGGGCCAGATGATAAAAATGCTTTCTCAGTGCTGGCTGGCTGAATTCCCAAATTCCAGTTCTCTTTATTGATTAAAATTATTCTCATTTTACACGTGCCATCCAGCATTGTAACCAAATCCTGAATTCACATCAGATTAGGAAAATGGGAAGTAGTGCAAACTGAATCTGGCATTGGTGCAGAGACAAAACAGTGCCAATATCTGCAAACAGTGAAGAACATGGATAGTAAAGCCCAGTTTTACTGGCCTGTAGCTGCACATAATCACAATCCTCGGGGGCGTTTTCCTGCTGTTTCTCCAAAGGGACCCGACTTTGGCTGGGTTTGTCAGCAGCGCTCCTCTGAAGAGATTCAGTTTCTATTCTTCTTGGCACTGGGATTTGTTTTGCCATTTTGTATTCCGAGCTCACTTTCGGTTGCTTCATGTCGTGTTCCTTCTCGTTCTTTCTGAAGAGCAGCTTCCCGTTGGCGATGATGATGGACACTAACCTCTTGATGTCCTCGGGGATCGTGCGGGCCACCATGACGAAGCGGTCAAGGTCGTCGGGGTTGCTCTGGGGTTTCTTGAGGACCAAGGCCTCCAGTGACCAGTTGCAGTTGTTTAGAGCTGCCCTTGTCTCTGTTAAAATGTCGAAGGAGTTCTCAAGGATCTCCAACTGTTTCTTAATTCTGGTCTGAAGGTTGTTATCAGTGAGGTGCGAGGCGTTTCCCTTTATGGCTCGGGCAAAGGCCAGGAATTCCCCCAGAGACACTTTGATGTGATCGACGGCTCTGTGGATTTCCTCGATGCTCTTCTCCAGGTGTTCCTGTAATCGCCATTTACTGCTCACAAAGATCATCAGACTTGCAACTGAGCTGGACACACTGTGCTGCAGCTTGGTCAGGGTCTCTATGGCTACTTCAAGGTCCACTTTGATTTCTGTCTCAGGCTCTTCTGATGGTGAGGACGTAGAAAACAACCCGGCAGATGAGCTGGAGGATGTGGAGAATGTGCTGTTCCTGCTGTCCACACTAGGGACAGACGAGCTCTCTTGCTCTAATTTGGCATGTCTTGAGAGCTTTGGAGAAGCACCGTGTGCTTGTTCTCCAGAGTTGTCGCTGTTGTTTTCCATCTCTTTCTTGGACTGCCCAGTGGTGGGCAAACCTTTTGGAATATCATAAACATTCCCTTCAGAGGTCTGACACTCAGCCTTTGGATCCTGGAGACCCAGGGGTACATCACAGCTGCTGTTCTGTGGCAAAAGGAGCACGTCCCGTGAGGATGGAACGTCATAGAGAGGGATATCTGGAAATGTTAATTTCCGTTGTGTTGGTGGAATATCATATAATTGTGGATTTGCAACTTTGGCTTCACCATTTGTTGTTGGTACCTTGTACCTGGTTGGTGGGATATCATACAGCACGCGGTTCTCCAAGGAGTGACCAGAAGGGTTTTGTTTTAATCCTGATTTTTCAGGTGATACCGGAATATCATAAATCCATTCTGACTTCCGAGGATTTGGCAAAGTATTGTATTGGCCCCAGCACTTTTTCGGAGAGTTATTTTCTGAGGCATCAATTTCTCTTTTGGGAGGGACATCATATAACTGCAACAGAGCACAGAGGGTTTATAAACCACCTTTTTAAACAAGAAATGAGAAATAAAACTGAATTCTCAGAGCACATAAATGTGTGGAACTCCACTGATGTCAGTGGAACTGCACGATGAAACGGCTGACCTCTGTTTTTTATTTTCTAAAATTCACAAGCTGCACGTGTAAAAGGTAAAATATTTTGAGCACAGGTGATTACATCATACAGCAGTATCCCCAGCCTGTGACAGCTGTGACTCTTGATTTTTTCCCATTCCTATCCATACCCTGACAAAAAATAAACCACCACCAGACTCCACTGACTCTTCTCAAATATTTTCAGTGAATTTAAATTTTCACTAGATACAGGTTTTCTAAGATAGAGTTTGCCCAGTGCCTTAAAAATATGTGTGTGTACAGCTGAAGTTCAGTCTGGAAAAGGCAAATGCAGGACCACTTCTTGTGTGAGAAAATCCAGACTAACACTTACACGTCAGGGGAGATCCTGCCTGCAGGAAGCACAACTGTGGGGAAGTGCAGGGAACAGGAATGTGCAGCAATAAGAAACAACTGAAAGTATTGTTCTATAAAACAGATTTCAGAAAGAACCGGCCGGTGGCACCAGTCCTGCTGTCACTGCTGAACAGCCTCTGTGCAAGACTGGCTTCTGCAGCCCAGAACCTACTGCACTGCTCTTTAAACCCACAAAACCAGGAAACCTTAGATTCCCTGTTCTGGGATGGTCCTGCACCTCAGCCCTACACATGTGTGCTAAGAAGCATGCCAAAGTCCTCTTGGATCCTAAAGCCATTCAGGAAAACCTGAAATTATTTGGCACTCAACTAAGACAGTTTCCACTGAGGCATTTTCCTAGTTGTGAAGTTTCGGATCAAGGCTGGTGCTTGTCAGCTGGTGGGGACAAGATGGGAAACCTGCCCCTCGGCCCAAGCTGGGTGTCATGGCAGTGATAGACTCTTCTCTTGTGCCAAAAAATCTGACTTACGTTGCCTGCTGGTGAGTCTGCCTGGATACCAGCTCCTGCATTTTCTGGGCTGGATGGGATGTTGTAAAGCTGCTTCTGCTCTTCCTGGAAGCTCCCGGTGGTTCTGACTGGCACGGAGCCCTTCCGTGTGATGGGTGGAGTGGCACTGCCCTGGGCAAAGGGAAAGAAACCTGGTCTGCTTTGGTCATTTTTAGAACCCACTGAAAACTTTGGTGGAATCAAAGCCTTTTGGGAGCAGCTCCTGGTTTGGACAGTGTGGCTTTTGGGAGCAGCTTCTGGTTTGGACAGTGTGGCTTTTGGGAGCAGCTCCTGGTTTGGACAGTGTGGGTCACCCTCACCCTGCCAGGGAAGTGCAGTGGATGACATTTGGCTTCTTTTTGAACATGCACTTGTGACTCTTCTGTAAGCACTCTGAAATCATCCCAACCAAATGACACAGTCACGGAGCACATTTCCTCCTGGATTCCGAGAAGGAGGGTGACCTTCTGATACTGAGAATCCGCTAAGAAATCAGAGGTGTCAATCCCTCTGCCTTGGAATCCAGGAGGAAATGCCTTATTAATGGTAAAACTGAATGTGTTTATTAGAAATGTACCAAATTTAAGACACATTTCTCGACATTTCTAAGAAACTCAAGAGAAATGCTTTAGGTTTTGAGCTAAAAATAAATTATTTTCTTCCCAATTTTACCACGACTGATCAGGGAGACAGCGGAATTTATCTCAAGATCTATTCAGAGTTCTACAGCATCCCAGCTGCAGGGAGATGCCTGTGGTAGGACTCACCTCTGTGAGCAGGGACTCACCTGTGCCAGTGGGGACTCACCTGTGCCATCAGGGACTCACCTGTACCAGCAGGGACTCACCTATGTGAGCAGGGACTCACCTGGGCCAGCAGGGACTCACCTGGGCCAGCAGGGACTCCCGGTGCTGTGCGGGGGGCACGTCGTACACCTCACTCCTGATATTTGGGGCTGAAGCCCGGCAGGCTCTTGGGAGAGTAAACAGGTGCTTGGAGGGGGAGAGAAATAATAATGAGAGAACTGCAGTGAGCAGGACACCCAGGACATCTTTGGACACTCATTTAACAGGATAGTAATCACTCCTAAGTGATTAAAATCTTCAGCTCTTCACTGAAGGTGAGAGACAAGAACTGAGCTTGGAAGCAGTCCTGGCATTTTTTCCCCATCATTCTCCTGCATTTCAGGTGACATAAGAACTGGCAAATACTGCCTAAAAATTTGGAGAAAAACCAACTTCAGTTATCACTTAAATAGTTAGACTAAGCAAAAGCAGAACCACTGAAAAAGGAAGTGAGGAAATTTCTGCTTCTGCAGGCTCACAGAGCCATGGGGTCAAGCCATATTTAGTGTAAGAGCAGCAAAAAGGTGCAGGCTGAGTATTGTCCTGTAGTTATGAAAGACTGACTCATTTGGAAGGGCTAAACCTTGATGTCCTGTTCTGTTCCATAAACAGGGAAGTCCAATATAAGAATTACATTATTATGCTGTAGTCAAGTACTCCTCTTTGCTTAAAACATAATTTGAGAAGGCACAACCACATCTGTGGGACAATAGTTAGGGTTCCAAAATACAAATGTTGGGTAGGATTATTTTTTTTTTTCAAATCAAACACCAAAATATTGTATTTTGTTCACTCAGTCTGTCTTTAGCCTGGCTGTCTTCAGCTGGATTATAAATGGACCATTGCACACCACTGACCCACAGAAACACTGCTGGGGATGAGACCTTACAGTAAATTATTTAAAATTAGAGGTTGTAATCTCCATCATGTGAGTGTTGGAGCAAGTTAATTTAGGGGAAATACGGTAGAGGAACTCGACTTCAGCTTTACAACTGCCTGTTTCAAGTTTGTGAAAGATCTTAGCGCTCAGCTCTCGTCTGAAGAAAGGGAGGAGGAGTGAAGATAAATCCCCTTAGTGCTCTATGATAGAGAATTGCAGAATCACAGAACTGTTTGGCCTGGAAGGGACCTTAAAGATCACCCAGTCGCACCCCTGCCATGAGCAGGGACACCTTCCACCAACCAGCCCAGGTTGCTCCAAGCCCTGTCCAACCTGGCCTTGGTCACTTCCAGGGGTGGGGCAGCCACAGCTTCTCTGGACAACCTGAATATGAGCATCTTACCTGCAGAGGCATAAAAGAGACTTCCCTGAGTAAAAAGGGTAAAAGGTTAAGAGGTATCAAGAAAGCCATCCTTAGCCCAGGCCTGTTTTCAGATGGACAAATCTCAGCTTTACAGCAAGAAGGAAACTCCCTGGGTATCACTTCTTACTGTTTTTCAAAGTGCTTTCAGTGACAGCAACACACGGAGGTGCCCTGTGTGTCAGGCAGCAGTGCCGAGGCTTCTCCGTAAGCCCCGAGGGGTTTGGGTTTGCTTTATGGCTTTCCGTCACAGTGGCTTTCCCCAGCTGCCCAGAGGACAGCTGAGCATGCCAGGAGCCCTGCCAGTTGTCCCACAGGCTCTCCGTGCGGTGGTCCCAGCGCTGCAGGTCCTGCTGTCCTCGCACAGGCTGCTGTCCCTGAGCCTCCCCTGCGTCTGGGCATGGCCTGTGACCACCACGGTGCAGCTGGCGTGGGGACAGCTGTGACACTGTGCAAGGGACAGCTCAGCTCTGAGCTTCTACATGATAAATGCAGGCTGGGACGTTTCTGTTTCGTTCTCGGTTAGGGTAGACAAGGCTTAGGTGTAGGAAATGAGTCAGGGAGAGCCAAGGAGCTCATCTGTTGGGCCAGTGATTAAGATAATGAATAGATGATATTTGCCACCCAATTTGCTGGCACAACCTGGAAAATTTGTACCAATCTGGCATTCAGTTTGCAAATGGCTTCTTTAGGGTCAGGAACTGGAGAATTCAGACCGAAGCAAGTGCAGAAGGGTCCTTTGTAGCTCCTGGCCTCAGCCTGCAGTCGTGGGAGCCGCACACAAGGTGTGTGATGCAGCTG
This sequence comes from Grallaria varia, assembly GCA_013396735.1. Lineage (NCBI taxonomy): Eukaryota > Metazoa > Chordata > Aves > Passeriformes > Formicariidae > Grallaria > Grallaria varia. The sequence goes on from VWZG01000691.1 coordinate 1,134,204, forward strand.
CAGGGCTGAAAATGAAGTTCCAGGCCCCAGGGATGCCCCGAGTTTGTCTGTTTTCCAGCTCCCACCCTGCCACACAGCAGGGAGCAGCATCTTGCTTTCCAGGACTCGCCTTCCAGCAGGATGGGAGGAAAGGTGGCCCCATAGATCAAATGATCATTAAATCAGCCTAAAGGACTGTACAGCTCAGGGCTGAGTTCCCTTCCTTTTCCTTTTTCAATTAGCATTTCTAATGTGACTTTCCTACACGGAATAAAGAGCCACTGAGGGCTGAAGAGCTCATGGGACTGAACAAAAACTCTGCCCTCACTTTGTCCATTTACCCTTCATTTTAAAACATTCCCCATTCATTTTTTTCCCAAAGAAAGCACAAGTTTTTGATCTTAAGACACTTAAGGGAACATGGAGTTCTCACTACATGTTCCATGGGCATGTTTCATTTGAATGTCAAACATGAGGAGGTGGGATTAAGAAGAGGTCAGGCCAGGCAGCTGAAACCCTGGAAAACCAGCTTCTTCTGCTGCATAACTGGGGGGACTGGTGGCTGCTCTCATCCTCTACCCCCATCACTGCAGCAGCAGCAGCAGAAATGTGGTGGGAGACAAACTGATTGAGGCCACCCCACCCAACGCCGTGTCCTTCTGCAGGTCTGAAGCAGGTGCTGCTGCTTTGTGCCAGCGTAGTGACAGCAGAAGGGAGAGGCAGCAGCACTCTGAGCTTGCCGAGGTGCTGGAATCAGTATAAACTAGAAAAAATCCAGCAATGGCACAGTAAAGGGCTTCATTTCTTTCAAATTATGGTTCACGTTCCTGTGCAGGTGGATGCAAAGACCCCACATGTGCCCAGGAGGCTCTGGATGGCCACACGCTGCGAACCGTCAGAGGAGAAAGTTCTGTGTCTTGTTATTTTAACTTTGGGGAAGGTTTGTAAATCATTTCTAGATTCTCCCAAACAAATGGTATATCCTTTACTTCCTGCCCTGTTTTACAGCTGCTTTGAGTTGTCAAAAACTTGAGGGACTACAGAATATAGAGACTCACGTTACCCAGAGCAGCATTTCCCACGTAATGCTATAAACTGGGGCAGAATTGATGGGAGTTTCCTAAACACCAGCATTCTTTCGCTGCCAATTCCACTGCAAAGCTCAGGCCGGTGGCATTTGTTGTTTCCCCCCTCCCAACATCCATCCAGTGACAACGAGTGTCCCTTTCAGAGCTGCTTGTTTGCCTTACCTGGTGCCTGGAGCTTTTGGTCCTCTCGCTGAGCAGCTGCGCAGCCAAGGCTGGCACCTGATATATGGCCTGGGCAGGGGTGGCACAGCCCCTGCCTGGGGGCTTCACCCACCCCTCCATCTTCTCGTAGGTGGCCGACAGCGCGGTGGCTTTGGGCGCCGAGGGCACCTGGTAGATGTTTTGCTGCCCCGCGGGCGGCTCGGCGGGGTCGCAGCGGGCGGAGGGGGGCGGTGGGATGGATGGAGAGAGGAGCTGGAGGCGGTTGGCGGGGGCCAAGCCCTGCCTGCCGTGCAGGGAGCACTTCCACCAGCCCTCGCTGCCCAGGACGTGCTGCTCCAGCACCGTCAGGATGTCTCCCTTGCGGAAGGCCAGCTCGTCCGAGCACTCGGCTTTGTTGTCGTAAAGCGCCTTCGCCAGCGTGTTCTGGGGACAGAGACAGCACCTCATGGCACCCCGACACCCACAGCAGCCGCCTTTGCTCCTGCGCTCGCCTCGTCCCCACCCCAAGTCACTTCAGCTCAAGCCCAACCCTTTGCACATTGAACAACCTTGCCTTAAGGTTCATGATTATGTAGATTTTAATGCGGGTTTTAGCACTTTTCTGTAGGAATTTTAGGATGGGGCTTTTAATTAAATACCTTTGTACCAAATTCCAAAATGTTGCGTATGTTTCTCGTCAAGGATTTCAGTAGACGGAGAGGTTTTAGCAAGCCAACATACATCTAGTCTGAAGAGAGTGTGCTGGAACAAGACATATGCAGCACATTCCTTGATAGAACTTTAGGCAAAGCTATTCAGAAGGCCCAGAATCCTTGAATTTGCTCCAAGTAGGACAGAAGGCCTGAGGAAGAGGAAGATGGGAGGGAAGGAGGGTTGTGAGAGCCCACCTGCCCAATTCAGGGAGAAGGTCCTAAGGGTGGCCCTGGAGACGGACAAGTTTTGGGATGGGTGTGTCCCATTAGATATTCTAATTAGCTAGTATTACAAAATTGTAAAAGCTATCCTGGGTGTGGGTGCTGGAAACAGTAGAAACCAGACCAAAACCTGGCCTCGGACACTCCCAGGGGTCCAGGGGCAGCCACAGCTTCTCTGGGCACCTGTGCCAGGGCTGCCCACTCTCCCAGGGAAGGATTTTCCCCTAATATCTGATCTAACCCTACTCTGTCAGTTGGAAGATGGCAGTAAAACAATGACAAGCACTGACAGCAGGTCCTTCAGTCACCCACGGCATTTGTGCAGAGGGTGGAGAAGGCTGTGGCTGTAGTTTTTCCCTCTACGAGACAGAATTTGCTTCCAGCTTTAAGCTGGGCCTCTCTGCTCCCTGGTCAGAGGGACACCGGCTGGGACTCAGCGGGATTTTCTCACCCAGTGCAAGCAGTGCCCAAGGAGGCAGCGCCCACGGAGGAAACGTGACGCCTGGGGTTGTTGTGCAGAGCATTTGCTGCAAGGCAACAGCTGGAGCTGCAGCAGCAGAGCCCCACTTTGTCAGCCCAGCTGGCGAGCAGGGACCGTGTTGGCTGCGCAGCCCCTGGTTGGGGTGGCCACGGACAATGGCCTTTCTGTGAGCCCTGGGCTCGTCCCGCAGCAGCTGCCACGGGTGGACAACAGCCCCTTCCACCCTTGTCCCAGCCTGGCTCTTGCCTTGGATGTGGGAGTCCCCTTTCTCTTTGGACAATGGCAAATGTTGCAGTCAGGCTCCCAGGAACCCCCCACCACAAGCACAGCCAGGGGCAATTGTGGAGAAAAAAAAGAGGAAAACAGCCAATTTTCCTGTTATTCATCAACACTTCGAGATCCTTGTTGTTGGATGCTGTACAGGCATGCTGAAAGGCAGACCCAGTTCTTCATCCCCGGGAAGGATGGGCAGAGGAACCCTCTCCCTCTTTTCTGGAGGAATTCTGAGGAACCCTCTCCCCCTTTCCCAGAGGAATTCTCTCCCCCTTTCCCAGAGGAATTCTGAGGAACCCTCTCCTCCTTTTCCAGAGGAACCCTCTCCCCCTATCCCAGAGGAACCCTCTCCTCCTTTTCCAGAGGAACCCTCTCCCCCTTTCCCAGAGGAATTCTGAGGAACCCTCTCTCTCCCCCTTTTGCAGAGGAACCCTCTCCCCCTTTTCCAGCCTGAGGAGCCTTATCCAGGCACATGCAGGATGTGGCTGCAGAGCCAGGAAGCCTGAGCTGGGGAGCAGAGCCTGGCTCAGACAGGGCTCTCCTTCCGAGTGGCACCAACCCAAGTAAGAGCAACTCTTGGTTCACTGTGTGGTTTGAAAAGGCATCTCAATGGTGACATTGCCCTGGCGAAGTCTTTCCTGTGGCAGTAGCAAACTGAACACATTGCTGGGCCTAATTCTTTAACCAAACAAGGTATGAAATGATGCAAATCTATTTTCAAATCTCATTTCTTTCAGAACAAATATGCATCCAGCCCAGAAATATCAATTCACATTGAGTCTGCTCGTGATAACAAGCAGAGTTACTAAGAAGCCACAGGATGCCACCCGTGTTCCAGTTTGCCTTCCAAAAATACCTCATTTTTTAAGACAACTCATCCCAGCCAATTGATTTGGAGACCACAGCAGCAGGAGAAATTGCACAGACAAAATGTCCATGAGGCGGGTTCTTGATCTGACTGCACTAAGTCCACCGAGCCCGTCTCCCCCGACATGCAGCGAGGTCATCTCTCCTCCAGGCTCTGCATCCCCCCACGTGGGGCTGTTGGCCAGAACTCCAGCCCTCTGTGCTCTCTCAGCCCTCTGTGCTCTCTCAGCCCTCCAGGACGTGTGTGAGGGATCACCGTGGCTGCCCCTTCCTCTCATGGCAGAGGCATCTCTGACCTGCCTGTGACTGTAAACAAGGGCTGCGTTCCCAGGAGTGTGTTTGAGGGCTCTGGGGATGCTCAGCGTGGACAAAGCTGTGTTTGAGGGCTCTGGGGATGCTCAACGTGGATAAAGCTGTGCTTGGAGGGCTCTGGGGATGCTTTGAGGGCTCTGGGGATGCTCAACGTGGACAAAGCTGTGTTTGAGGGCTCTGGGGATGCTCAACGTGGATAAAGCTGTGCTTGGAGGGCTCTGGGGATGCTTTGAGGGCTCTGGGGATGCTCAACGTGGATAAAGCTGTGCTTGGAGGGCTCTGGGGATGCTTTGAGGGCTCTGGGGATGCTCAACGTGGACAAAGCTGTGTTTGAGGGCTCTGGGGATGCTTTGAGGGCTCTGGGGATGCTCAGTGTGGACAAAGCTGTGCTTGGAGGGCTTTGGGGATGCTTTGAGGGCTCTGGGGATGCTCGGCGTGGAGGAGGCTGCGCTTTGAGGGCTCAGAGGGCAGTGGGATCCACATTTTGTCCCTGTGAGACCAGCGGAAACTGCCTGTCCAACGTGTCACCCACCACGTGCCAGGCAGGGCCAGCAGGATGGAGCTCTTGGGTGTTCTGTGTGACCTTGTTGATGTGTCCCTACCATAACCAATGTGTAATAAACACTAAACCAACACCGATGAGATCAAAGTGGTTTTCCTCCTTTGACATTTGTTGTTTCATCCCCATCAGCAGCGCTGAAAAAGACTCTCCTAAGACAAAGAACATCCTAAAAGGCAGTTCTTGCCCCACAAGAAAACCCCTTGGCTGTGACTCTTCTCTCACTGAGAACATAAACGTGCGTGTAAACACTTCTACTACAGGACAGCAGGACTTAAAATATTTTTGGGAGGAAGAGATACAGCTCAAGGGGGGCTGTCTTTGCTAAACAGTTCTGTCCAGGCATCAGTGACACCTCTGACATGTTTACAGAGCGGCTTCCAGTTAATCTCTTCATCTCCCAACAAAGCTGGAGGAATAAACATTCTCCATCATCCATTAGCTGGGAACAGGCTTCCCAGAGAATTCCCTTTTAAACAGCAAACAGCTTCCACTCAAGTTTTGTCCAGTTCAGTTAATTGCAGAGAGTTCAGAGCGTCGGCATCCACCGGGAAAAGGGGAATTTACCTTCAATGAGCAGCTCTTTCTCTCCATGCAGGTGCCTCCCTGTGACCCTCCCTGTCCTCCTGTGGTGCAGCATTTCCTGTGACTTGCAGAAGGTCCTTCTACTGCATTTTTGGGGGGGTTGGGTTGGGTGCATTTTGGAAAATAAAAGTTCAGGTCATACAGAACTTTTTGTGTGAGCTTCAGTGAGGAATCATTGTCAGGACTTGCTTTTATTGCCTACCCAGCTGTTAATTGGTTTTGAGAGTGTGGAACCAGGTGCTAAACAGCAGGTTTTAAATTCTGAATGGCCAAATCAATTCCTGATGAAATAAAAACTTACCACTTTAGAAATTCAAGCAGAAATTTTGAATTTCACTTAGAAATCCTGCAGTCAGTGCTGCAGAGGTGGGAAACATGAGCTGGTTCTGTTAATTTCCCCCAAACTCTTTTCTCCACAAATGTAGTTAATCAAATTCTAGCTGTGTTAAAATCAACAGAACTGGCAAATGCAATCAGGATTTCACCCCATTCACAGCCTTTTTGCCTCTGTGGTCTCATGCCCAAGTTCAAAGGACAATAACTTTCCTTTTGCTGCTCTTTCAAACCCTGACTCTTTGTGCACTTCTGGGTTTGGGTCCTCCTGCTGTCCAAAGGGGTTTGCCCACGTGCACACAATTACTTTACTTTTTGGCTCCTTTAAAAACCTTTTAGTATCTTAATTACATTTTCCTACAGCATCTATTTGGATTTGGAATCTCTTTGTATCTGTACAATCCAAAGGGATTTACAGATACAGAAAGTTCTGATGAGTACAAGTTTTCTCCCTCTGCTTCCCCAGCCACTCCTTAGAGCAAGGCCCTTGCCCTCCTTCCTCTCTCCACCCAGGGAATGGGCAAAAAACTCCTGCGGCAGCTTGTCAGGAGCAAATTGCACATTATTCATTGGCAGGCATTGCTCTGTGTCCCTCCCCTGGATGCACAGGGGTGACAGGGGGCTGTCCCTGCATCCCACCTGACCCATAGCAGTGTTTGTGTCCCTGTCCTGGATGGGGCAGGGGTGACAGGGGGCTGTCCCTGCATCCAGCTGACCCACAGCAGTGTTTGTGTCCCTCCCCTGGATGTGACAGGGGTGACAGGGGGCTGTCCCTGCATCCAGCTGACCCACAGCAGTGTTTGTGTCCCTCCCCTGGATGTGACAGGGGTGACAGGGGGCTGTCCCTGCATCCAGCTGACCCACAGCAGTGTTTGTGTCCCTCTCCTGGGTGCACAGGGGTGACAGGGGGCTGTCCCTGCATCCCACCTGACCCACAGCAGTGTTTGTGCCCATGTCCTGGATGTGGCAGGGGTGACAGGGGGCTGTCCCTGCATCCAGCTGACCCATAGCAGTGTTGGTGTCCCTCCCCTGGATGTGACAGGGGTGACAGGAGAGGTCAGTGCAAGTGTTTTCTGGTTCAGTCATTCAGCAGCAACACCACAAGTGCCAAATGCTGTGGCTTCCTGCCTCTCTCTCACCCCTGTATCTGCCCCCAAAATCAATTCCTTTTTTTAACATTGCCCTTTCAGATGACCCTGCAATGGCGACATTGCTGAATAAATTAATTCACTAAATCGAATGAATTACCAAAGCAATGAGTTGTGAATAAATACTACTGCAATGACAATATTTCTCTGGGAAAAGGCATGGCTGGTTTTGCACCTGCCCTGATCACTGGTGTCCATGGTGGCAGCTGGAGGTGCCCCTTTCCCTGTCATTAGCAGGGGACACGTGGTGACAGCGCAGCCCCTTCCTGAGCCACAGCTGCCAGGGCTCAGCTGTGACAGGGGACGGAGTCACTTGTGTCCCAGCCAAGGCAAGCCCTGCTCAGCACAAAGGCAGGGCTGGGGGTCCCTGAGCTGGGCAGAAATATTGACATAGGGCTGTCAAATGGATTTGATCCATCCACTCCTCCACCCTACGCCCAGGGGAGGATGGTGTTTCCTAAAGATGAGCTTTGCCTCCGCTCCTTTCCTCTTTTGAGCTTCAGTTCTCCTTGCAAACAGCCCTGCAGGACGTGGCCGGGCGTTATCCTGGAGAGCAGAGGCTTTCCCAGGCTCATGTAGAACTCAGACTGAAATTACTTGACATTTTCCTCATCACAGAGTGACTCAAGTTGTTGAAATATTTCCATTACCCCTTTTCTAGGAATCAGTACAAGAAAACATCATCATTTTTGAGATAAAGTCCAGCTCAAGTGTTAATCATTTAACCTCCTTGTTTCCAAGGAAATAGGAAACAGCCAGTCCGGGTCATTCAGGATAACTTTTTAATAAGGCATATTATGCATGGTACAAACCCTTACCCTCCTTAGCCACACTGCTGTTCTTGATAAAGCATTTTTTCCTCCATTTAACTTGGATTATATTTTAAAAATGAAGCCCACGTGCTCTGTTAGTGATGTGCAAATCAGATGAGCACCCACACAAAGGGACCCTGCCAGCTGCACATTTTACACTCTGTACAATACAAAGGAAAGCAGTAAAGCCATTAAATAACTGCAACAGAAAGAAAAGAGTCCAGTACTCACATTGACCTTCATTTTGCTGCCTCCTCTTTCCCTGCTAGTCCATCAGGATGAGCTCCCCCAGCCTGGCCAGCACTGGAGGCTCTGGCTGCAGCCTGGAGAGGGAAGGCTCAGCCTCTGGCACCTCCTGCTCGCTGGGAGCCCCAGGAAAGGGGCTCTGGGGACTGGAGGGAGCTCATTACGTGGCAGAATTATCTGCAGGGAGCCACGGGCTGCAGCTGGTGCAGGACACAGACAGACACCCTGGGAAGCGCCTTCCCAGCTCTCAGCAGAAAACACAGGGCAGGGCTGGGCCAGGAAAAAGGATTGGATTTGGAAGCAATTTTGCAGCAGCATTTGTTACTTCGGGGTTTGGTTTTTACTCAATTTTTTTTTTTTNGGTTTGAGGTTTGATACCCTTTGAAATTTTCCTGTTCAGGTCTCTAGAAACACTGAGTAGGTCCCCTTTGTGGTTCTAGAAACCCCTGCAAAACAACCTCACTCTGCAGAGGCAGAAAACCCCAGGAGGAAAACTGAGCTTGGTCTGCAGCCGGAGGGTTTTGTTTCTTTGATTATTTTAAACAATCCTGTAATATTATTAAATTCTAGTGTTATTTAACATTATTCTGTTTTGACTGGCAGTGGTTCAGCCCAGGTCGTGCTTATGCAATGCACAGGTTTTTACCACTTTGGACTTGTGAATAGCTTGGGGTTTGCAAACTTTTACTGCTTTTACTTTTGTACACGCTGCCTGCACTCTGGCAAAAGCCTTTTCCTTCCTCTTTCCATGGTAGTTCAAGCTGAAATTAGACACTTGTTCCCAAAGCCACAATCCCTTCAGTAGAAAAGACTTTTGCATCTTGAACAGAAAATGCTGGATTGAAAATGCTCTCTCCCCAGAACCTGCACACCTCTGGGCTGGGAGCTGGGCTGACGCAGGTGCCCAAAGGAGGAAGAATTCCTGGCACAGCACAGCCCCTTTGAATGCCTTTGGAGGTTTGATTTTCTTTCTTATTTTTTGAAAATATTAGAACCAGCAATTTTACTCCTCCAAACACTCCATGAAAAAGATAAAGAGCCATCCACTGGCCACCCTGGAGTTTTAAAGGTGCTCCAGCATTTGAAATGATGGAGAAATACAAGTAACAAAGTCACAACATGGGCCACAAAACTAGTTTTAAATACAATTAAGTGTTCTCGGTGAAGGATTGAGTGTACCCCCCACCAAAATAAGGCAAGCTGAGACCAGAAAGGGGGAGGAAAAGTGTTTGCTCAAGTGCTTCCTTAATTGTTCATGGTTTATTGTTTCTCAATCACCCAAATCAGAAGCTTGTGTTAACTGGCATTAAATTACAGGAGGTGCAAAATCCTCAGGTCAAGACTGTTTTGTCCATGACAACTAAAGTTTCACCCCTAAGATTTCCCCAAGAAAATCAGGCACTGAGTCCAATTCCATCCCTGAGAACAGCCCCAGTTTTATTGTCTGAGGCCCAGAAAAAGAGAGTTCACCATTTTCTCCATTATTTCCTCCTGGCTATTGAAGTAACTCCTTGCTCAGTGTATCCGCTCTGGCAAATCCTATTTTGAAACACATTGTTTGCTTCTGGACGTTGGAAATGGAGACTGGGGGTGAGAGCAGAGCCCTGGAGCTGCAGGTGAACTCATCCCCAGGGGCAGAGGAGGCCCCAAAACCAACCCCAGAGTCACAGGCTGGTTTGGGTGTGAATGGAACCTTAAAGCTCATCCCATCCCACCCCCTGCCATGGGCAGGGACACCTTCCACCAGCCCAGGTCGCTCCAAGCCCCGTCCAACCTGGCCTTGGACACTCCCAGGGATCCAGGGGCAGCCACAGCATCTCTGGGCAACCCTGTGCTGGGACCTGCCCATCCTCACAGCCAGGAATTTGCTCCCATATCCCATCTAACCCTATTCTCTGGCAGTTTGCAGCCATTCCCCCTTGTCCTGTCCCTCCAGGCTCTTGTCAATGGTCTCTCTCCATCTTTCTTGTAGCCCCTTCAAGCACAGCAAGGCCACATTTAGGCCACCCCACAGCTTTCCTTCTCCAGGCTGGACAATCCCAGCTCTCCCATCCTTTCCTCCCAGCAGAGCTGCTCCATCCTCTGCCCATCCTGGTGCCTCCTCTGGACTCTCTCCAGCAGCTCCACCTCCTCCCATTGGGGACCTCAGAGCTGGAGGCAGAGAAGAGCAGAGGGACAGAGGATCCACGTGTTTGTGGACGAGATGGGAAGGTGTGAACTGGGCACTTGAGGAGGGACAAACCTCAGCTCTGCTTCATGCACCCCTAAACCCCCCTCATTGCAGCAGGAGCCCGTCGTGCCCACGGAGTCCGAAAGGGCTCCGAGGGGTGCAGTGCTTCCTGCGGCCCGTGGGTGCTCAGCAGCAAAGCAGTCCCAACCCGCTGTGGCTGCTCTTGGGGTCAGTTTCGGAACAGTTGGGGCACAGGGATGTTTGCAAAGCGTTGCCATCACGGCAACGCCGCTGGGGGTTGGCGCTTCAGGGAGTCCAGCTAATAGAAAAACAACCTCCCTTAGTGGTTTTGGGTTAAGTGTAATATTCAAATATTACACTAAACAGTACTGGCAGGGTAGTAGGACCCTTATAAACAGTTCATAAATGGTGCAGCAGAAATAAGGTTGACTTTTTCAGTGTTGGCTCAGCTGGGTGTGCTCTGCTCTGGCCCTGTCTAAAGAGCTCCCAGCAGAACAGGGAGTCCGTTTGCTACCATTGCATTTATTTACCATTAACAGCCCATTTAAGAAAACTGGAAAGATTAAACCTAGACATAGAAAATTTCTCTGTATAGAGATGAAAAATATCCTGCCTCACTTACTGATGACTCAATGTGAAAAATAGCCCCCAATCTTTACACACCTCCGTGGAAAATTGACTCATTGAGCTCACACTAAGCTTTTCCTCCCTACTACATCTTCTACCAAATTTCCAGGAGGCAGCTCATTTCCTGCAAGCCCCGAGATCATAATTCAGGGTGAAAATAATAATTTCATTACACTGCTTATTAGACTTGTAGACAGTAGGACAATCAAGGCACTGACTTTGAATCAAGACCAGCATTCTCTGACCCTTCCAGCTGCAGCAGGGCGTTTTAGCTTTGTATAGATATAAACTAGATGTATGAGTGCACAGAGAAATGTAACAAACCTCATAAACTGGTTCCAGTCTTTCACAATTAAAACAAAAACAGTGCTTCCAAATGTTTTGTTTGGCACATAATGCAGAGAAATTACCTGTCATGCAACAGGTCACTTGGACTGTCACTGAGAGTCTCTGACAGTGTAGCCAAGTCTCTAATGTCACTACAGAACAGGTGGAACCTTGAAGTTATACCCTTGCAATTTCACAAATGAGGTATTTGTTATTTAGAAATCCTGCTTTATTCAGAATCCTCCCCAAGAAGACATTTCTCCCAGTCAGGGGCTCTGTCCCGATGAAAAGCGCAGGGAGAGGTCACGTACATGAGTGTCCTAAGAGCCTCCTGTCCCCTCCAGAGGAGAAACCCAAACACTTCACAGAATCACATGATCATTTAGGTTGGAAAAGCCCTTTAAGGTCATCAAGCCCACCCTGTGCCCGATGCCCACCTTGTCCCCCAGCCCAGAGCACTGAGTGCCACGGCCAGTCCTGCCTTGGGCACCTCCAGGGCTGGGCACTCCATCCTGGGCAGCCCCTTCCAAGGCCTGACCACCCTTTCCAGGCAGAAATCCCTCCTGATATCCAACCTGAATCTCTCTGGCGCAGCTTGAGGCCGTTTCTGGGGTCCAGAACTGCACACAGCACCCGAGGTGTGGCCTCACCAGCGCTACTTACAACACCATCAAGCATCACACTGAACTCCAACATCAGACCCTTCCCGAGGGTCCCCGTTCCTCAGTTGTTCACATGCTGTACTCCAAAACCCAGACATACCTTTGCAGCTCTGTTGATCCCAATTTCTTTATCCATCGCTGTCATTCCCCAGCAGCACCGCTTGGGCAATACAGAGAATTACAGGGCGATGAAGAGACTTCAGCCTTGTGCAGGTGCCGGGCTCTGGAACTGCACCCCAGGAAAGCCCATCTGACAGCTCTGCCCCTAACGGCACTCAGGAGCTCATCGAGGAGATTCTAATGAAACATAATCTCTGTGATAACAAAGATTAAAAAAAGGACAGCATGCTACTTAGTTGCCTACTGGCAACTGAAAAGTGAGAAAAAAAAGTCTGCCTGCAAGTGGAATTTTCCTTGTCTCTATCTGTCACCAACTTGTCGCAATTATAACCACAGTGAGAAGTCTCACCCCTTTTGCTACATTTTCCTGTGTTTCCTCTTTTAGCAACACACTGAGTACCAGGCAGAGGGACCACAAGGAGCTGCACAGAGCTTGATAAGGAGCTGGCTCCACAGCGGTGGAAATCCAGGATTTTGAGGCTAACACTTCACGGCATTCGAAGCTGTCTCAGCTTTGATGGCCCCAGGGCAGTTCTTTGGCAGAAAGGGGCTCTGGGGAAGCTGAGTGTGTCCCCAGCCCTGCCTGGGGTGGATGCTGAGCCTCCTGCCAGCACCTCAGCTCCAACAGTCCTGGGAAGCACAAATCCTGCCCCGTGTCCTGCTCGGTGGGCAGAGCAGTTGTGCTGCAGCACATCTGAAGGGTCCCCTATAGCCACACTGAGAACTTCCCAACCCAACCCACAATTACATTCACTACTTTTACTTCCCTTTGTTTTTCCCTGTGATTCAGGCTCACAGGGCAGCTCCACTGGGAAGACAGCCTGTGTGACCACAAAAGGAGAAATGTTTATCCCAGACCAGAACTCCCTCTTAAAACAGAAAGCAGGAGCTTTTAAAGAGAACATTAAATTCCATTCTCCCTTTTGAAAGAACCATCCCACATTCTACTCTGTGAATCTGGAGCTGTACCTGATTCAGGTGGAACACAATGAAGTCATCAAGCTTTAACAAGTCCGCAAAGACACAACTTTCCATATTTGATCCATTTCTCCCTTGTTATATAGAAAACTAATACAATTGCTTCTTTATGTATCAAAAGCATTTTTTAAAAGGCATTTTTTATTTAAATACAGACAAAACCTGTACCCTCATCAGCCCTTGACAATTCATCAGTGTAATGGGAAGTTAATCCAGCAGCAAGAACAGTATTACGTTTAAAAATTCTCATGAAGGCAAGTGCTGAGCTTGGACCAAAGGAGCCTCCCAGATGTGATCCCAAGAGCCCTGCAAAAGGAGGCCTGAATTAAACACGTTTCAAACGCTGCTCAGGCTGTTCTCTGTGAAAAGAAGTAGTGAATTTTCAAACTTACAGGAAGTTTTAAGCAGTTTCTTAACAATCTGCACTGGGTTTTTAAATGATTAAAAATGTAATTCATGTGCTCGGTAACAGACACAGCATGAAAACTCCATAAAATGAAACAGTGACGTTTCTGAGGTACAGATACAAAAATTCATATGCGCAAGTTTCTTGCTTTGAGAGGACACTAAAGGTCTCTAAGGCAAAAGTTTTCTCATTTTCACCTGTGGCAGCACTGTCACATTTTAGTTGCAACGTGGATATTCTTTGAAAATATTATGGATTTGAGGTCCCACTTGGTAAGACAAATTCAAAAGAAGATGAGATGAAGTCTGAGCTTTAAATACCAGAAGACTGTATCTTGAATTCATTTAAACAATTTAAAATTGTGTTTGCATTCTTATGGCACAACTCAGAACTGAAGGTCCACTTGGTCAATAAAAAAAAAAAAAAAAATTAAAAAAGAATCCACCAAACCTCCAGACTAAAAAATACAAAGCAGAGCTTTTCAAAGGATGAATTGGGGCTGAAGGCAGCTTAAGGCTTCATTAAAGTATGTGCCAAGTTCTGCTGCTCCTTGTGTAATCCATTAATAGACTTCAGTGGGATTGCACAGACACAACACAGAGCAGAACTGGCTCATTCTGCCCAGTTTGAGCAAGACACAGTCACATTATCTTTTGTGATTCAGAAAGGCAGGAGAAAAAGTTTAGCCCTTCCTGCCAGGATAATTTCATTCTCCACCCCCTCCCTCAAGTACAATTAGAGATGACTTACAAAAATGAAACCACACACACTAATAAAAAACTTAGTGTGGGGCAAATAGTCTCAGTATTTTGTCATTTTTCTGCCACGTTTGACAGAATTAAGAACCAGATGCAGCGTTGTTTTCACGGAGGCAGCTGTTGGCAGTACAATCAACACAGGGTGGTGAGTCAGATCACCAGTCTGTAGAGCTGTCCCTAGTCTGTTGTTGACCTCCTGTACCAAAACCTGGCCCTGTAGTCGTCACTGCAGGTCATGAAGCCAGGGTTGGTGGGAGAGTGGACAATGCACCGCACGATGCTGTTGTGCCCCAGGGAAAGGAGGTTCCTGCGCTCAGCAGTTCTGGAATCCCAGCAGCAGAGGCTTATGGTCCTTTCATCTGGGAGCAGCACATAATCCTCTGTGTGGTTGAAGACAGCTTGTGTCCTGTGGACTTGTCGGCCACTCAAACCAGCACCTGAATATTGCAGCAAAATAGTAAGTTTTAGGAAGTTTCCAATGGTTTATGAATAAATTCTTCGAAGTATCAATTCCTGCACTGTACAAAGGAGCTGCATTTTCTCTGCTTTCCTACCACTTCCACCTGCAACAGGTGGAATATTCTAATGAATATTCTTCTGTAGAATCATAAAGGTGGGAAAATATCAAGTCCAACCTGTGACTGATGCCCACCTTGTCCCCTACCCCAGAGCACTGAGTGCCACGTCCCATTGTTCCCTGGACACCTCCAGGGATGGGGACTCCAAACCTCCCTGGGCAGCCTGACAACCTTTTCCATGAAGAAATTCTTCCTGAGGCCCATGCATATACACATAATATATTGCAAAATTCCTTGGAGGATGGAAGGAATACCTGCTCCAAGTGTGCCAAGCCCAACCTCTCAGTATGAGCATAATCATTTACCTTCAAGAGCACTTTTGCCTTGATACTTTTGCCTTTGGCTTTCAGCTGTAACCAAGGGGAAGGAGCAGACAGAAGAACACCCACATTCTCATGTTTACTGAGGGCTTTTATTGTATGAGCTTCCTTGGCCATAGCTTCAGACAAAACATGTTTCCCATACAGACACTGTGCACTGCACACCCCTAGTCCTACCCTGGCATCCTGCACAGGTTTCCTGGGAAGGTGCTGCTCCCTGCTGGCTGGGAACAGGAGAGAGCTGGAGTGCAAAAAGGGACCTACACAGCCCAAAAGCTGACAGACACAGTTTTCAGTACCCTCTCCTTTTTTATGCCATAGCTCTTACTGCTGAAACACTTAGTGCTTGACCCCAAAGCCTCTCCCAGCAAACAGCTGCTGTCACATGCAAAGCTCTTCATCCTTCATCATTCCCTAAGTCCTGCTGAGATCAAAGCATGGCACTGTCACCATGCTCCAAGGATGACTACCTTGCACACAACTGCATCCTTGAAAAAAATTAACTAAAAAAGAAACAAACCAGCTGCAGCCACATTTCAGAGTGTTGTCATGGCAACAGAGCCATATTTTGCAAAAGAAGTTAATGGTTAAAATTGCCCTGAAGCAGGTTCAGTGTTTCTTCTTACTTTCCCCCAATTTAGTGATAACTTCCCTCCAAAGCAATGGAGTAATGATGTCAGGAAAAGTCTCCAAAATCTACTCAGACTAAACATACTTGCACTGACACAGAAGCAACACAGCTCCTCTTATGGAATTAGTCTGTTTTCAAACATTTGGGGCAATTTATCCTCAAAGCAGCAGCCTCTCATTGCCTTTAAGAACTACTGTTCTTCTGACAGTATTTCCCTCCCTGCCATGGGTCAGCCCCTGAAAAAAAGTGTGTGGAAGGTCACCTGCCACGTACCTGTGTATTTGACCAGTGTCCGACCGGTGGATATCTCCCAGAGTTTAGCTACAGAGTCTTTCCCACTTGACAAGATATACTTGGAATTTTTGGAAAAAATAGCAGAGCAGACTTCAGCCCCGTCGTGTGCCTTCTCGAAGGTGGTGATGCAGCGGTTGGAGACCCCATCCCAGAGTTTGATGCAGCCGTCCTTGCTGCCCGTCACGTACATGTTGGCACTGGCGTTGTAGTTGACGGAGCAAATCGCGTCCGTGTGCTGGTCCTGGGGGTTGCAGGACACGAAGCACTGGAAGGTGTTGATGTCATACAGTCGCAGCGTGGGGTGCTGCGTCCCGACCAGGATGAAATCTCCGGAAGGGTGGAAGGAAATGGAGCGCAGCATCTCTGCTTCCTGTTTGATCAGAAATACACAGCCGGGGTCAGGAGGGAAAAGGTCTGGAATGGAAGTGGTGGTTCTGGTGGCACCGAAGTGCTAAAAACTACTTAAATGATCATGTTCTGTTTTGGCAAACTGGAAAATACTTCCTATAGGATTAAAATGACAGGCTACCTGTATCAATTTTTGTCCTAAAGCAGCCCGCAGTGCCTCCTCGGTTTTGGGCTATCACACAAAGTGACAGGAGGCTCTGTCAGCCAGTCACATCCCCAGCCCACCAGCACCTCATCCCAAGCTCTCCTCCAAAACAAATGATATAACTGACTTCAAACTTAGCCACATTAGATTTCGTTGAACAAAAAGCTGACAGGCACTACATTTAAACACAAGTGTCCATTATGCACAAACTCTTCACCATAACATCTGCAGACACTGTACTTGTGTCCTCCGACATCCCTAACCCTGATCAGCTCAGGCACAACTTGGCCCACTGATACCTCAGCACTGAAACATTCAGCTGCTCTGAACTGGGACTGTATCTAACCTGTATATATTTGAAGGCTCTTTTGGCAGAAGGTTTTGAATAATCAAACAATTTAAGTGTGTAGTCCCTTGAACCAGATGCCAGGATCTGTTCTGTTGGATGGAAGGCTAAACATGTCACTTCATCCACATGATCATACAGAGTCCGGATAACAGGGTGGTTTTCCATGTTCTGCTGTGCTGTCTCATTCATCATGACCTACAAGGAACATTCAGTAAGTTACTGTTAGAAAAGAGAACATCTTTTTGACAGGAGAAGTAGGTTTTAGACTTGCCAGAGCAGTCAAACAGCAGCTCCTTTCTGACACAACCAGGCACACAATCTGTTCCCTGCACTGCATGAAGGCCTTTTATATACTGTCAACAAATAAAACCCCTGTATCTTTATGAAGGTCAAACAACTTGCTCAAGGACAAACTCTGGTTTCAGTAGCAGAGAACTGGTGCAAGGAAACAGCACATTCATAAACAGCCCAAAACAAAACACTGCACTGCTTTAAGAATTGAAGGAAGCTGCACCAAAACTGCAGCTTTTTGCTGAGAATTCAGTGTGCACCCTGTGCACAAAAAAAACATTTTAAATGCCACCTGATAACTGCCCTGGAGAAAGTGGAAGGAAATCAGTACTTATTGTGTGAAACAGTTCTGAAACCCCCAGTGAAACATGTGGCCATGGGGACTGCAGAGGCCAGAACTGAAAGTGGGTTCAACGTGAACTGTGTTCAGACAACACAGCACAGATCAGCAACCAGGACAAGCAATTCCTGCCACAATTCTCTCACTGCTGCCAGGAGTGACACAAGTGCCCTTGCCCTAGTTCTTCCTTTTCTTCAAAGCTATAAGCCACTGTTGGAGTAAGGAATACAGAGACAGGTTATTTACTCTGACCCACTGAGGAAGCCACAAGGTACAGACACGGCATGGACACAACTCCCAAAGGGTATTACAATTCCTGTGTCACCTCAATGCGCATGGCATGGATACAACTCCCCAAAGGGTCACGATTCCTGTGTCACCTCAATGGGCACAGCACAGACACACTTCCCAAAAGGGTTACAATTCCTGTGTTACCTCAATGGGCATGGCACTCTTGGCCAACATCCTCTCTGTATCCAGGATTTTGATGGAGGCATCAGCAGAGCCTGTGGCTATTAACTGTCCATCTCTGCTGTAGGTGGCCACACGACACGGCCCTTTGTGAGAAGTGACATAGCAGGTCTCATACTCAGAGGCCTCAGGGGACATGGTCTGCACATCTGCATCGAATTCCAAGTCAATTCCCGTGCCCGGAGCGACCGTGTCGGACCGTCCGATGGCGTACTGGACAGCGCTGTCATCGTTCTCCATGCCTGCAGAGAGAACCAGGGCACTGAGACCAGGGGAGCCTTCTCCTCAGCCAGGGCTGTGCCCAGAGCCAGGCACAGAGCCTGCCTCGGCCCAGGGCAGGCGTGGGGAAAGGGAACCCCCAGGGGCAAGGCTGAGCTGGCACAGCAGGTTTAGTCACACAGCAGCACTGCTGGGGAGCAACAAGTGAGGTCTTTGGGCTGCACAGCAGCAGGTACAGCTCTGAAATTAACTGTGGAAATACATCCAGTGAATACTGTAGAGTGTTAGGTGCTGATAAATGCACTGATAATCAGCTACTGACCATGGACAGGCCTCTGCTCAGCTTTTCACAAGGGGTGAAACAAACCCAAACACTATTACGTGAGATTTTAAGTAAAAAAAAAATGAAAATTTTACTGATTCTTTTTCTATTTTATTGCATTGAAGAACAAAACCTACTCCACAGACAACTATCCCTGTATTGTAAGGGAAAAATTTTACTGTTCTGCACACCCAGTTTATACTTTTTTGTTTCTGGGATGCACCTGCAGAACAGAGTTCCGCAATGACAGTGGTTCCAGGGCAGGCACAAGAGTTTTCAGCCCTGTGCCCAGTGGTGATCATCAAAAGCAAGAGAAAAGATCTTTGCTGCTTTCATCTGTAAATTTCAAGTCTCACATTCACATTTCAAACAGACACAAGGCTTCACATATTCTTATCCCTGAAACTCAACTAGCTCAGGCAGCAGAACCTGCTGAGTTACAGACAAGACATGATGTCATGGTCAGAGCTCTTCCAGGGCTTGGTCAGCTTGTTCCAAGAGCAGCTCAGGTGTTTCCCCTACACACTGAGGCCCTTCCCGAGAGAAAGTACAGGGAGAGAACACGTGGCAGCTCTGCCAAGACTCCAGATGGCACAGATTTCCTGGAGACTCATACATAAATGCCAGCAAAGATTGCCAGTGGAATGACTTGCTCTCTTTCCAGCAGTCAGAAACTATTTCTAAAGTCGGCAGAGCTGTGAGGGTCGAGTTCTCTCTCACATCTGTGGACTCAATGACCCCCTCACTGGGGTGTTTTTGGAAAGCTGCCACTCACCCAGACCCTGGGCAAGTGCTCTTACATGGCAGAAACAGACAGAACTCAGGGATCTGCATTGCTTTTAATGCTCACTTAAAGGATGAAACATGAACAAACCACAAAAAAAAAACCCTCCAAAAAACATCACAGAAGCAAAGGCTGGACCCAAACACACAAAGCGTGGTGCTATTACCAGACACAACCTTTGCACCAAAGATGAGTTTCCAGTGACACCAAACTCTTAATTCACTGGGGATTTAGAAACTACATTTTTATGCCAGCTTTTGGTTGTGGCTTACCTAACTTAATTAGGTGCAGCAGTTGTTCAGATGGAGCACAGACAGACTGAGGTTTGATCTCGTTTATCAGGCCATTGGCAATATTTATGTATCCATCATAGAGCAGCTGGCTAATGATCAGTTTGTAAAGCTGCTGCCGGTCTTTCAAACTGACTTTTGTCCTATACATTGTGAGCAAGGACTGCCTTGGAAGGGCCTGAAAGGAAGAAGAAAAACCACATACGAGAGGGTTGCATGAAACCACCACCACCTTCCAACAAATTCCAGGACAGGCACCAAGTATTGCTGTGTTTTAGGTGAGAACCAGAGATGGAAAGGGAAGGAAAGCGGGAAAAGGGGGGAGAGGGGGGGAAAAGAGGGAAGAGAGAGAGGGGGAAAGGGGGAAGAGAGAGAGGGAGAAAAGA
>VWZG01000691.1:1156337-1168960 GCA_013396735.1 Grallaria varia
GGTATTTAACGCGCGGCCGTTTGAATTCAAACAGACGCGGCGGTCTCTGAGGTGGAGGGTTCGGTGGCTGCGTACGGTGGTCGGTCTGCGGCCTGAGGGGGGCCCGTACTTCCTTGGAGGGGTCCCTGCGGCTCTCTAGGCGGGTTTGCGCCCTCCTGGGGNGGGGTCCCTGTGGTTCTGTGGGGGGGTCCGTGCCCTCCTGGATGTCCTTGTGACTCTCTTGGTGGTTCCTGCCCCCTAGGGGTCCCTGTGTTTCTACAGGGAGGGCCCTGCTCGCCAAAGGATCTCCGTGGTTCCCTTGGGGGTCCCTGCCCTCCCAGGGGTCCCCGTGGTTCTGGGGCAGCTGCCCCGGTCGGGCTCAGTGTGCGTGCGAGGGGATGTTTGTAAGAGTCTCCAGCCCTCGTGTGTTGTTGAACTGCCCCTCACGTTCCCCCCTAGGCTGAGCTGTGTGTCCTTCCCTCCCCCGGCCACCATGGACCGGAGCACCAAGGAGAACTACGCCGCCTACCCCGGCCGCGCCGCCAAGGTAGGTGTCTGAAACGCGCAGTTTGTGTTCGCTCTCCTGGGCAGTTTCCTGTTCTGGATCTCTGGGTTTGATGTCTGAACTCCTGGGAGTTTGCGGTTGAGATTCAGAGGGCTGTGGGTCTGCCTGGTTGGGTCTGGGCCTGGCAGCCTTTACTGTAGTTATTAACAGGCTGTTGGGGGTGGGGTGTTTCTCCCAACCACCCAAGAACTACAGGTTTCAAACTCTGTAGTAATTTTATCCTCCTGTAGCTTTCTCTTGCAAACAACAGTGCCCAGGGATTACTTTTCTTAATATTGCTAATGTTAGTGTGCCTTACTTTAATTAGGAAATCCTCATCACATTTTAAGTGCTTCAATTCTTTTAAGAGGGAGTGTGCATAATCAATTTTTTCTAGAAACAGTTTCCAAAAGCAAGCTCTGTATCAATGTTGCTATTGATACACGTGCTCAAAATCACCCCAAATACATGTATTTTCTATTTAGAAACACAAGCACTTTTTCAGTTTTTTTACTTAATACTAAATAGTCCTAGTAAGGTTTTGAACCAGCATAAACAAAGCTTCCTTTTAATCAGTCTGTTGTTACATTATTTTCAGTGAGCTGAACCAGAAATAATGTCTAGGGGAAGAAAAAAGTACAAGTTTTGCACAAGTACAATTAGAGGGTCAAATGTAGCGATGCTGGTCGTTAGTATTTGAACTTAACTGTAGCCGAAGTGTCCTAAAATAGCTACAAATTTCTTAAATCTAGGCTTAAACTACCTTTTCTTTCTAGAAGTAAAAGATTAAAAGCAGCTGAACTTTCTAAATTTGCTTTGTTCTGGTGGACTGCTGCAGTGCAAAATAGATTAGGATGAATGGTCTTAAAGGCAGCAATGACTCAAAGCAGGGTATGTGCTCGCACTGAGGATCTGCTGTCTTGGTACTGTTGGCTGATGTTCGGATGTGTGTGGAATAGTTCTGCTCTGAACTGTTCTCCAATTAATATGGACCTTTTCCTTTTTGAAGGTTGCTAATCCCATCGGGGATGGCCCCAAACGTGTTCCTGTGTCTCAGCATTCTGCCCAGAGCCGGTTACTGACCAGTGGAGCTCAAGCACATCGTGTCCTGTGTCCTGCAAACTTTGCCCAGCGAGTTCCTGTGCAATCCCAAAAAGCTGTGTTGTCAAACCAAAAACTGTCCCATCACCCGGCAGCACAGCAGCTCCAACCCAAACTGCCTGTCCAGGCGACTGTGAGGCCTCAGGTTCCAAACAAGAACAGCGAGAAACCCCAACAGGCTCCAAGACCTGGTAACTTAGAGGATGATGTGCTTGTGTTCGCACAATTGGGTCACTTGGGTTACTCTTGTGGAGCAGAGTCTAGTGCAGGAAACCTAAAGCTGCTGCTTACAGCCCTGTAGAGAAGTTCTTGGTTGTGCCCCAAACCAGAAGAGCAGCACGTGCTTCACATTAGGAGTTACTGCACTATCATTGTCAACTTACCTCTAAATTTGCTCTTTAGAGTCAATGTGTGTCAAAAACTTCTAGGTGCTCGCCAGCCAGCTGTAAGTTAATGTAATTGGCACTCAGCTATCACAGGGTTTCCAGGATTCATGTTAATATTTTATACACAAGAATATTCTCTTTTGAGGGGAGAACTTGTGTTTTTGAAGGGATTCTTCTTTTAAGAAAGCTTTTAATATTACATTTTGCTAGCACTGTGTCTCTCCCAGCAGTCAGCTATGCTAGGTTGCTTGAAGGGTCATAGAATGTATTCTAAGAAATTATTCAGGTGGTGCCCAGAGGTTAGATTTGCTCTTATGTGAATGTTTGTGTTGTTTATGGGTCTAGTTCATATATTGATTTACCTCTCTGTTCACAGCAAAAAATCCTGAAGCAGAAAGCACCTCTAAACAGAAAACTGAAGAGGCTGCCAAAAAGAAAACTGAAGAGGCCAAAAAGAAAAATGAAGAGACTAGAAAGTAAGTTTTATGCCTAAATTCTAGATAACTGAGGCCTATTGGATTAGGCCTGTTTTTAACTTCTAGGACTGCATCTGAATTTCTGTGAAGCTGAAGGCTACTTTAACCCCTTGGCTGTGGAGACTGGTCACCTCTACACTTTGCAGAGACAACATGTGAAACATTAGGAAAGCTTCCTTCGACCTGATAATTCTCAGGGTTGAGGACTTGCTGTGATCTAAAGAGAACTTTGGACTAAGTGCATAATGGCTCTTCCCATGAGAGAACAGATAGCTGCTGCTCCAGTCCTGAGAAATACTCTTGAAAACAAAGCCCCCTTCATCTGGGCAAGAGGCTGGAGTCTAACTCAGGATGAAGCTGGATTTAGTTGTGGCTGCCTTAAATAGCTCTGACATGTACTAGTGATGTGTCTGTGTTAAGTGTATCCAAAGGAGCCCAGCTTGGTACAGACAGTCTTGATTTTGTAGTGTGGTTGGTGTTGGCATAAATTTTAGGAAGGAAGAAAATAACTTTCAGAACTTCCTTTTGGAAAGTCTCAATGCATGTTTTATTCTTAAGTGTTCTCTTCAAGACTAAAATCACTAAGCATCTATTGAACAGAAGCATTGAAGAAAAATTTAGGAGGTAAAGCCCCAAGAAGTATCTAGCTTTTAACTTTCTCTTTCCTCTTGCAGAAGGCAATGGTCTCTTGATGATTTTGAAATTGGTCGTCCTCTGGGGAAAGGAAAATTTGGGAATGTGTACCTGGCCCGTGAAAAACAGAGTAAATTTATTCTTGCACTGAAAGTGCTCTTTAAAACACAACTTGAGGAAGCTGGTGTGGAACATCAACTACGAAGAGAAGTTGAAATACAGTCCCATCTTAGGTAAAGTTTAGGGACTAATTACTCTGCTTTGTTTGCATTCAAATAAACAAAGTAACCTTGATTTATGATAAGGGTTCTTCATAATCAGATTTCTTCTTTCTCTGAAGATAAGAGAAGTTTCTTATTAAACATGACACTCTGGTATTCCTAGTCAGGATTCCTGCCTTTCTGTGCCACAATTTACCTTTGTCTGCATTGCAATGAAGTGACCTCTGATAACAAATCTTCCTGTTATAAAAATCCCTGTCTGCTGCTTGGATATGTGGCTGCAATTTCTCAAGAGTCTGAGTCTATATTCTGCTTCTTGAAAAAGAAATCGAGTTTTCACAGGAAGTGTTTAAGCTTAAATTCCTAAACTGAAGGTGACAAGTCCTATCAACTGTAATTACTTCCAGCTGCTGTAGAAAGTATGTTCAGAAGATATGAATTAGCCAAACTCTTGGTTTCCTGGTGGGGACTCTAAGGTGCTACTTTGGTGGACACCATGGATCTGCTGTGAAGCTCTTCTTGATATGTTATGAGCTGAAGGAACATATGAGATGATGTTTCCATACTGGTTTTGAAAAGGGGGAGGCAGGAAAGGGAAATCAAAAGTTTTGGACAAATACCTTGCTCAGAATAACATTTAAATTTCTTTGTAGGCACCCCAACATCCTCAGATTATATGGCTACTTCCACGATGTCACCAGAGTCTACCTGATTCTAGAGTATGCACCTCGTGGAGAAGTCTTCAAAGAACTTCAGAAGCTCACCAAGTTTGATGAGCAAAGAACTGCTACTGTAGGTTGTTCCAGCTTCTTATACAGTAGTTTTTGTAGCTGGAATATCTGCAGGATAAAGCCAGCTCTTCACATAAAGTTCTGTGTCTGGGTGACACTGAGATGGCTTGGATGCTTGTTTGGGCTTGTAGCAGGGAATAAGTTTGGAACACAGTCACATTAGTGCTGTGCAATAATGTATGTTCGGAATTGCTTAATATTGCAAGTGCTTGGTCACTCCAGGCACAGCCTGTATTGCCAGACTTCAAGGGTTTAAGGAATAATTGCTTTAACTTAAAACTGTAATTATGCCTAGAAGAGGCTGTACTGCAGGCAGATAAAGTCAGATGGCAATGTCTTTAATCAAGGTTGTTCTCTCTAAACACAGTACATCACAGAACTAGCAGATGCCCTCTTGTACTGTCATTCCAAGAGTGTGATTCACCGAGACATCAAGCCAGAAAATTTGCTGCTTGGTTCAAATGGAGAGTTAAAAATTGCTGACTTTGGATGGTCTGTGCATGCTCCATCTTCCAGGTGAGAATTCAGTATCTGCCTTACACAGTGAAATCCTTCTGTAGTGAAAACAGCAGTTTTAATGTCACACTTGTGGAATGGAAGTGGGTGAAACTTTTAAAATACTGGGGAAAAAGTGCTGCTCCAACAAAGGTCTTAATAGTCAACTGGTGTAGCAGAGAGGAATGGTGTTGCTCTGCTTTTCAACTTGGAGTTCAAACCTTGCTGAGCCTGAAAAAGATGAATGTTGCTGTAGGGTTGTGGTGGTCCCTGAGATGACACAACATTGGTTATTTCCTTACTGAGTGTGAAATTGCACTTGACAAAGGAGGGCTATATTTTCTAACAACTGGGGTGAAGGAGAGATAAAACTGACTACACGGACTGAGAGAAAAATAGAAAATGTCCTGCTGGCAATTCCTTGCCAGATATTCTGGTGGTGCTGAGTCCATTCAGGTGGACTGTACTGAGGTACTGTTGATGACCATCATCAGTTTCTATCTGGCTCTGGAAACACATCCTATAATTACTATAATGAGTGATTAACTTGTACTTTTCTTCAGGAGAACAACTCTCTGTGGGACACTTGACTACTTGCCTCCTGAAATGATTGAGGGAAGAACACATGATGAAAAGGTGGATATTTGGAGCCTGGGAGTTCTGTGCTATGAATTCCTTGTAGGGAAACCGCCTTTTGAAGCAACAACATATCAGGAAACCTACAGAGCTATTTCCAGGGTAAGTGCCAGTGGTTATTTGGACAACCTGCCTTTCAGCTCTAGAAATTTTGAGTGATAGTTGAATTATAACTAGAACTGTAGCATGACATTTGTAGAATTACATCCTCAAAACTGTCTTCAGCCATTCAGTGCAATGATATAGAGACTTCCATACCTTGCCTTGCTTCCTTGGTTCTACCCTGTTTCTGCCTGCATCTGAATTTCTGTGTTTCATAAAGGAACTTATCTTCCCCATAGCTTTTTTAATTGGTAAAATGAGTATTTAGCATTCAAAGTGTTAATAAAAATCCATAACCTTAACTTTTCCTGTGGCTTCCCCCAGAAAGGTTTCAGCAAACTTAAGTTTGTCTGAAACAGGCTGAAAACATACGAAGTAATATACAAGTACTTCTACAAGCAATGAGAACTGTGTTCAGGGTTATGATAAAATTAGTTGATTTCATCTTAATAGGCATAAAGTGCCCAGTCAACAAGGCTGACACAGCTTTCATGGTGTAACTTGGAGGGTAAAGTAGAACCCTTTGGTTCTGTAGTTTGGTTATTGCCAAAGAACTTTTGCCTCATCTTTAGTGTCCTTTTTCTTTAGGTGGAGTTCAAGTTTCCTCCATTTGTAACAGAAGGTGCAAGGGATTTGATTTCCAAGCTTCTGAAGCACAACCCATTCCATCGACTGCCCCTGAAGGATGTTCTTCTTCATCCCTGGATCACAGCAAACTCTACAAAGATGCCCAACAGCAGAAAGAGTGATGTTGCTGCCCCATCCAAAACATAGTTGTAGGAGGGGTGACCTCATTGGACCAACAACAGGCATCTTGAACTGTGACTACTGTAATTCTAACAATAGGAAAAGCAAGCCTTGGAATCTAATGGCAAATGGAATGCAAATTCAGGGGTTGGCTGTTGTCTTACACTCTAATTGCAACATAAAGTTATGTGACTTCTAGCTGGAGCTTGTGGAATATTGAATATACTTGAAATCCAGGTACATGTGGACCAGGTTTGATGTGTTAAGCTGTTCAAGGCTCTTGTGATCAGTCCTGGCTATGGTTCATTGTTCCAACGAGAGGAAGTTGTTGTCCTGGCTTACTGAACAGTGCAATATCCTGGAGGCACGTGCTCCTCACTTCCTGGGCTGCTAAGGGTATCCTGACTGTGGTGTAATCTGAGACTGAGGTGAATGCATTTCTCAAGTGTTCTAAAAATGATGTATGTGTCAGTTATTTTTTTTGTCTCTAATTTGTTTTAAATGTGAGCACTCAACTTTTAAAATAAAGACTTGTTAAACTGCAAGCAGCACAGTGGGGTTCCTTGGGGCACTGCTTGTCCTCAACAGCAGCACAGCTGAACAAACTCCTCTGGTCACTGGGCAAGTGTAATTCCCACCACTGTCACAAAGAAAGCTACCATAAAGTTCTTTTCAGAGTGCTGGTACCACCAAGCAGGTGCATTTAATGGAAACAATGCACTTCATGCAAGTTTAAGATGGTACTTTCCCATAATTCCAACTCAGGATTACAAGGTAAGTACCAAATGTGTTGCTCCTTACTTTGTTGATCTATATGCACTTAAGCCTGCTTTGTCCTTTTTAAAAATAATTTATTCAAACAGAATATGATCTGAAAGCACTTCTCAGAGTAAGACCTGGAAGATATATTAACATCTGGTGCTGTAAGACATTCTCTAAAATGTACTGAGGGTTGTCAGGCCCTCTGCCATCAAAATAATCAGACCAACTATTGTCCAGTAAAACATTCCAAACAAATGAAGAGAGAGCAATTTATTGTATTTTCTTTAGAAGACTTCAAGGTCATATTCGCTATTTTACAAAAAATTTTAAAAAACCATCCTTTTACAAGCAAGGATTCTAGAATTCAAAATATATTCTCAAATTAACTTAAAAATATACTTTGCAAAAAAAACTTCATCTAAACAAATTGCCAGTAGTTTATACAACTATTTCTATCTTAAGTAATCTGAATTTTGGTCAATTTATATGAAACTGTTTTATTTTACAGCAAGACAACCAGCTTTACTGCTGGTGCCTTCTACTGACTTAATTTGCTTTAAATGTTTCCAGTTTTACACATTCTTTGAGAAAGAAAAAGCTTTGACTATTCCTTCTCTATCCTAAGTTTAGGACAAAACAGAACTGATTCCAAATAAAGAAAAAAGACTGCCTTATATTTATTTTGGAATTCTTGTATTTTGGTACAGGTGAAGCCTGGGAAACCTCAGTGCATCCAACCTCCCTTGAGGTTGGACTTTGGTGGGGGGAGGAGTTAAGGTGCAATTTAATTTTATGGCATATGCTCATAAGTGATTTGCTCTTCCTCTCTGTCCCTCACCAACTCTCCTCCTCATCTCATGACTACTTCCTCTTAATTCACTAAGTTTCAGAAAAAAAATAAAAGATTAAAAAAAAAATTCATCACCTGTGTCCTTTGCTGCTCTTTAAATGGGCAGATCTGTGTCAGAGCCACCTTGGGGTCAGTGTAAGTACTAAGACAATGTGAAAAGGGCAGACCGGGAAGGAGGAGCAGGTCTAAAACACCCTTAGATCTGGCTCAAACTGTCTCACAGCACCACAACCCTGAGTCTAAATTTCAGGCTTACCCCAGACTCACTTCTGGGATTCAGTCTTTAGATGAACTGGAAGACGGTATGTGAAAGTATATATGTATAACTATGTGCCAATAGCAGTGTCCCAATAAGGAAAGGAAAAGCAGCTCTAACTGTACATTCACCAGTCCCAGCCAAAAACACAGGAATTGTTCCTCAGAAGCTATGAATTGGAATGTCTGGACTGCAGGTGCAGCTTTAAGTTTTATCCACAGGAGCAGCAACTGCTTGGGTTAGTTTTAAGATAAAAAAACGCGTTTCCAGTACAAAGCCAGATCTCAATACATTAAAACACCACAGCTTGTCTCTGACTTTGATTCCCTTTGGAGTATGGTGCCAGAGGAGGTAATTCTGGTTACACTGATTTCAGTAGCCTCAGGATTCTTTCTAAGTCCACAAGCATTACAAAAAGGAGTTTGGTAAGACCAGCCCCTACCCTATAAATAAAATACATTTTCAAACAATAAAATATTGGAATATGGAAGCACTCCAAAGGAGCTGTGGTTGCAGAACAGTGCATCACCTATTCTGGCTAAAACAATTATCACTGCAATAGTGACTCATGGGTGTCCCCCTAGTGTACGTGTTGTACTGCAAGACAGGCCCTAACAAAAGAAACACCCACCTGCCACTTTAGATTCCAATATACCCTTCTTAAGGGACTACTCAGGTAGTAGAGTATTATTCTACTGGAAAGAGAATCTTACTGTTTCTCAGTTACACAGTAATGAACTAATGCTGCAACTCTGTTTTGACAAGGAAAAAAATGAAGGCCTGTAAAGATTATAAAGCCCCAGAACTGTGTGTTAAGAGACTGCTCATTGTCAAGCATTTATATTACCACTTACAGTAGAAACCAGATACCATTTTAACAGTTTTTTCCAAAGAAGAGGGGGCAAAAGGGAAAAAGGAGGACAGCACTTTTCACAGTGACATTTACCCGAGCGAACAAGTAATAAATGCAAGGTGAGGTCAGCATAAACATGAATCCAAGGAGGTCTTTGAAAGACATTTTGTGGATTTGTGGCATTTAGAAAGCATCACGGGCTGGAGGCAGGGGGTTTGAAGAAGCCGACCTTGCGGCAGTAGCGGACAACGAAGGGCACAGACACCACAGTGATGCTGATTCGCACCGGAGCAAACAGCTTGTGCACAGCATAGGCCAGGACAAAGGTGCTGGTGCCTGCAGCCATCCTGGACTGCAGGGAGGACTCACTGAAACCAAGCTTGGGGAGAACTGCTGTCATATCCACGCCACTGCAGAGAGAGGAACAAGATTTCTTTTGTTAATTTGAAGGTTTGTATTTTTTAAAGTGCTGTTTTATTCAGGGAATTTAACATGATGCAATTCCAGCTCTGGAATTTATGTGCAAATTAGATGCTGTTAAATATTGGAAACAACTTACTGCTGAAATAAAAAATTATTTCTGTAGAAACAACACATACAGTATTTTTCAGATGCACATTTTTTTCCCCATATTAAATAGGCAAGTTCCTTTTGAAGTCAAGTATGTTTTAGTGGCCATTGTTTCCTCTAGTTCAACTGCAGAAACTGTGTTCAACACCCAGAAAAATAGGTTTATCTCTAAGTCCCAGCACTTTTGCATGGTTCTATCTCTACAGACCATGGCACTGTGTGACAACAAAAGATATCTGTCCCAAAGACATTCCCTCTGCCCAGTTACTCTGGGGCAGTCCCTGCTGTTTTCACTGATGGTGATCCTGTGCAAAAAGATCATGTACAACTTCTCTCATGACTAATGGGAGATCAGATTGATTTATGGACCCACTTAGACCCAATTTTCAGAAGGTAACTGTGTAAAGATCCAGAAGGCATAAGGTACATGGCTCCTGCCAGAAATATGCCCAATGGTTAATATATTTGTCTTGGCTAAACCATTACCTTGAAGTGACAATTGCACAAACCTCACCTTGACACAGCCAGGTAGAAGATTCCTAGAGACACTAATGAAATTCCAACATGGAATGAAACTCCTACAGCACCATATTCTTTAAAAACTTGTTTCAGCTGCTGGGATTTGTTGAGTTTCTTGTTCTCACCACTGGGATCAGTGGCTGTATTTTTTGGGGGTTCATGGGCATCCTGAAAAGAAACAATTAAAAGTATTTATTAGCATTAAGCACAAGATCATATTGCAGTCATTTAAACCAGTCTGAAATAATGAAAGTGTCTTGCACATAGAGTGATTTGGGAAGACAGTCACACACTTCTGCTCTTCCACATCAGCAGGGCAGATGCCTGTGGCAGAGCCTAGGCAAGCTCCCTTTTCCTAACTATTCCTGTCAAAGGGATACACTGAGCTTGGTGTAAATTCTTATATTATTCAAGTTTCATAATTAAAACCAGATTATTTGATCCAAATGTATGCCAAGCTGCTTGAGAGATGAGACTGAGGTGTCAGAGCCCTTTCAATGCTCAGCTTTCCACAGTGAATCCTGGGAACACAGCTTTTTGTTCCAGGGCCAAGCAGCTGGTGGCACTGGAAGCCTACCTGATACCAGGCTGCTGCTGGCTTACGAATAACTCAGATGGAAGAGATCCAATGTTTAAGATCCTATAAATCACTCTCTGTAGATCAGCTGATAAAAGAAGAACTAGGGAACTGCAAGTGCTGACAGCGACGAGCAGTTCTGTTGCCACGGAGTAGACAACAACTACAAGGGCATGCCAGGGCTGGTGTGAAGAGCCCAGCTGCACTGAAAATGTTGGTCACGGTAGAAGTTATTGACAGCTTTTTATCTGGGCACATCTAAAGTGCAGAACTTCACACTAAAACAGACCCCAAAGCAAATTTAAATCAGACAAAGAAGGGCATCCGTGTTGACAGCAATAAGGCAGCCCTTGGATACCTCCCTGCGCTTGACAGAGAAGAAATACTGACAGGAAGAAAAAGCCCTCAGGATTTGTGTCCAATTAGTCAGCAGTTGCCAGGAAAGATTAGGAAGTCCTTTCTTTCCAGCTGAGCTCAGCAGCAGTCGTGACAATGTGACAGACAGGCTAAGGGCCACCACAGGACAGGTACAGCCACCCAGTGCCTGCCTCCACTGTGCTACTGGGGTTTCAGGGCTCACAAATCTCCAGAAAAATGCTTTTGATTAATCCTTGGACTTGGCAAGATTGTAAAATAGGATCCAAGACAGTCTTTACAACAGTCATGGTAACCACAGCCCACTCCCAAAACCTAAAAACCCTTTTGTTTGCTGCTGTTTTTCTCTTTTGTAATCATAATTTGTGTTACTTTGCATTTCATTTTGACAGGAAATCACACTGATACATAAACAGGGAATTGTGTAGCTCAACTTATCCTGATTCTTGTATTTTCAAGCATAATGGACAATTTTAGATTTTTCTCTCTTGGTTCATGAGCCAAAGCAGTATCTGCATAGAAACTGAAACTTGGCTAAGAAAGAAAAATGTCCAGTAGAAAAAAAAAATCCATTCTTGCTTAAACCTAGTTTTAAAAGGTAAATGAAGAACACAATGTTCAAACGTTTTTTTAAGCAAGCTCACTAATCAAACGAATGGATTCATAGCTAGAGAATCTAATTACTTTCAGCCCCTGGAAGGAATTAGAGCCCATGGTTGTACTACTTGGCTGCTGCCTCACTGTGTTTCAGCACTCACTCTCTTACTGTACAATGTTATTATAGGAAGGAATTATTTATAGGGAAGGAAGAATGCTGTTCTGACTCCCAGACTGTAAAATTTAAATACTGAGTTACCAAATGCAGCCAGTTGAATTACAAAATAGTCTCATAATACCTTCTGCCAAAAGCTGTCCTGACAATTCAATCACCATCACATGCTTAGCAAAGAACACTCATTTATTCAATAGTGTTATTTTCTTAAAAGCCAAGCATGGTTTGAATGGTATTTAAGATTTAATGGTGTACAGTGCATTTTTCAACCAAACAAAGATGATTATTATTTATCCAGGGAGCCAAACGTGGATTTTGCTCTGAAAGCTGCCACGACAGCAGGAGCTGACCAATACAGAGGTAAATGGACCTGAGGGGAACGCTGGTTTGTAGGTGGATTGTAAGGGCAGAAAAACTGCTTGTTCTCATCATCCGAGTGCATTCCAGCCCGCTCGTGTTCCCAGGCCCTCACACCAGGCAGCTTGGGAAGGGCACGGAACCGAGATGTTAAAACAGAGTCACTTCAGCACGTGTTATTTGGACCACCCAGCGTGGTCACACCCTCAACAAAGCACAGAATAAAGCTGCTGCTGCACTGCTTCTGCCGGAAAGCCGGTTTTATTCACATAATTTCGGCGACTTAAAGGCACGAAAACACATTTGAAAACACATTTGAAAACACCCCGCTGCGCCTCGCAACGAGGCCACAGAAACCAAAAGGGCGAGTTCGGGGCGTTCGGGGCGCTCCCTCAGAGCACGGCGGGGCTGAGGCGGCGAGAAACCGGGACAAAACGGGGCAAAACGGGACAAAACGGGGCAAACCGGAAAAAATCGAGACAAGCCGGGACAAGCCGGGACAAACCTCCCCGAACGGGGCGGGGGGCGAACCCCGGAGATGAAACAAACACCCCGATAAAGCCGCGGTGGATGCGGGCTCGTGGCGCCCTCAGCGCCAGGGCCGCCCCCCCCCCCCCCCCC